>WBMZ01005838.1:0-55670 GCA_013400975.1 Atrichornis clamosus
GTGCCCCTTTGCTCCCGCTCTTTTCCGTGGATCCGGCGGGGCCGCGCCGCGGCGGTTCCTGCAGCAGCAGCGCCACCTGCTGTCCCTCGCGCGCGCTGCGCCGGCCGGCGGCGCCCGCTCCGCCGCGGAGTTTTCTCTCTCACCCGAGTGTGCCAACAGCAGCAAAGCAATTTTTTATTGGTTTTTTTTTTTCTTCTTTTTTATCGGGGACAGCCCGATCCCGCAGCGTGCCCTGCAAAACTCCTGCTGGCCGCGCGGGTCAGTAACATTTACGTGACATTTTCCGGCAGAGAGGTTTGAGAAGCCTGACTTTCTCCACTTTAGTGAAAAAGGATAAAACCAACAAATGAAAAAGCCTGGTACGATTCTGATTAAGTGCAGCCACTAAGGCAAACACTGACGTGGAGGCTGCCAACTTTCTCCCCAGAAACACTCAGCATCTCTCTCAGAGCATCTTGGATTGGTGGCAGCGTTGAGGTACAGGTGGGGCAGCAGTCCAGGACAACATATTAAGAAATGGGTAGCTGCATTTCCTTGAACAATATTTCTAAATCCTGTCTTTAGAGTAAAGGAATATCTCCTTTTCCAAGATTATGTTCTGTCGTCAGTTTAATTTACAACCAATTAAGACACATTCACTGTTAATTTCACATGCACATACACAATTTTTTTGCTTGCAGTTGTGGAAATGTGCTTAGGGGGCTTTTTAAAAGGATTTTTTTTTTTTCCCTCTTCACCACTGTTTGACAGAAGTCTTCCTGATGTCTTACAGAGTAGCAGTGGCCCACAAGACCAGAGCCTGAGAAACTGCCTCACAGATAAAGCTGCAGGGATCCTTCATTTATCAAATATTTGATTCATTTGATGTGGGCCAGTACTTGCTCTGGGCTTTGCTCTCTTTCCTCTTTGTTTTTTGTTGTTGAGGTTTTAGGTTTGGTTGTGTGTTGGCTTTTTTTTTAATTTAGCTTGTAGTAGATTCTTTTATGTGTAACAAAATCATGCCTTGTGCACAGGTAGTAAAAGCACTGATTTGCTATTGCAGTGACTTTCTCAAAGTAGTTAGGTTCATTTTGGCAAGGCACTTTACCAAAGCTGCATTTTACCCACTGGAAAACAAACTGAGCTGTTACAGAGGAATAATTATTTTTCATATTAAAATGTGGCTCATTTAAAATGACAGCTCATTGTATCCATTAAGTCCTACCTGTTTTTCAGGCTGGAATCAGAACTGTTTTCAGAGTATTCAGATTGCTACTGACGTGGTTTAAATAGGTCGAGTGCAACACTGTAAATATGATCAAGGCAAAAAGCCAGTCAATAAAACTGTCAGTTTTAACCCTAATAAAGGACGAAGGCCTTTGCTATTTCTCTGTAGCAGAGAGTTTATTGTCCAGCTGTATGCAAAGGCTTCAGGACATCTGGCCACTTAATCATTGAGTATCAAGTCCATAACACCAAAGGAGCCATAAGCAAAATAATCAGTGGTCTAATTCTCTTCTGTCCTGAAGACCCTGCACACAGCTCTGACACCACCAGACTGCATGGTCTTGGTCTTAAAATGCACGAGATTTTAACATTTCTGGTAGCTGTCAGAACACAACAAAGGGTCTTGATGGGAAGACAAGCACATCTGAAGAACCACATACTGCCTAGGCTAGGTCATGCTGCTTACATGGTGGGCCATGAGTCTGGGAAATGCAGGAGTGCAATTTCTCTCAGCTGGGAGCTGGTAGGGCCTTGTCCCAGTGCCAGCCTTAAGCCACCGCTGGAAGCACCAAGAGCATCAGTGCTCCCAGCTGGGAGCCATAACAACAGTCCCAGCTGAGACCGGGTGACTGCCAACTGCTCTGCTTTGAAACAAGGCACCTGCTTTGCCTTTACCTGGTTCAGAGGCATCAGGGCCAGGCCAAAACGGTGTGGCCAGTGCTTGGTACTGCCGGTGTGTAAGGCAGTGACATCCTCTGCTGTAGTTACCCCAAAAGCAGCTCCTGCCCCCACGGAAACATCCACCACATTACAGAGCTAACTGACCCAGCTGCTGCCCCCTGCAAACCCCTCTGTAAGGCTTCAGGTAATCCTGTGCACATAGAAATCCCCTTGCTTTAGCAAACACATCAATCTCTCACTTTCATTGCTACAGATTAAGGCTTAAAAATACACTTGGTATCTGGATTTTGTGGTTTATACAACAGAGTAAAAGTTCAATATATTGATATGAGCTGTAAGGCTTATTTCCTTCAGGATGCAAGCAAAGCATGTGGATTTCCACAGCTCTGAGTGCACAGCTTTGTTCTGACTGCAGGTACAGAAGCTGCTGTGGGAGCCCACAGGCAGCTGATGTTAGACCAGACTGTGAGACCATGTTGGTGGGCAGTGCAGGCCTATCTGTGTGTGTCCACTTCTGAAAGTGAACCTGCACCCTGTGCTTTAACAAACTTCCTCCAGGTTAGTTCTGGAAAGTAATTATACCTCATGATGCTACCTCCCCTCATCACTATTTTCTCAGCACACATTGCTCCTCCCTGTCTGATGAGTCTAGGAGGGATCTGTGTTATCCCACAAAAAGGACAGCGATGGATTTGGAGAGCCAAGAGGCTTAAGTGACCTTCTCCCCACACCTGTGCACCCAGAGGGCCAGCTACAAAGAGGCTGGGCTAACAGAGACACTGGATTTGCCAAAGAACTGATGGGAAGTAGTGACCAGCTCATCTGTTTAATTGTTGTAGTAAATTGTCACTAAATCCCCAGGCACCCTCAGGCTGTGGAGTTTCCAAGATAGGAAGGAAGGATTAATATGTTATGTTACATAGAGGAAGGAAACAAGAGAAGGACACAGGGAGTTAGGGGTAAAAGAAAGGAACAAAAGGCAAATATCCCTTCTTTCCTGATGGGTTCCTCCTCTACTGAAGTACAGAGCTGTCCTCTGTCACCTACCATTTTGTTTGTGCTTGTTCAGTTGTTGAGGAATCTGTCTGCTGAAATGAAACATCTCCTCCCAGAAATGAGGTAGCTGCTAAGTGAGAGCACTGGCTCCACACCATCATCAAGGCAAACGCCTTAGGACTGAGCTGTTCAACCTGCAATGGAAAACAATTTTGCTTTTTTCTTCCCACTGGGCATAAGTCTTCCCTGTCTCTCTGTTGTGCTAGTGAAAGCAAATTTCACTGGAAAGTGAATCAATTTACAAATATTTTGACAGATTGAGACAGTTACTCAGGAAAAAAATGATTAAATGTATGCAGATAAAATACAGTGTCATGTGAACAGCTGCTGCACAGACCCACAGCCTGAGCGGATGTAATTTTATTTATGCTTTTTAGAGGCTATGTGGGTGTCCCTGTAAAACAGAAACAAAGAGAACATTACTCCTGCTGGTGATAAATTAGAGAAGAATCTCAGATGATTAATCCTCCAAAATGTGCAGTCTTGACTTTTTTTTTTTAACTTTCTGGCAGGAAGATATACATGGAAAATTGTACCAAACCTGCTCTTGAATACACTCACATGTCCCATTCCATAGATCTCATTGGCAACTCCCTTTGAGGCTGTCTCAGTTTCTGGATGGAACAGGTCATTATGTGTGTGCCTCAATCCATCAGTTCTGAAGTATCCTGCAAAGGGATTGCCATTAGAAGTCAGTGCAGTCAAACCAACTATCTTGCATCTAAAACATGGCTTGCACTTTGGTATCACATCTTATTTTTCTATTTCTAACATTATATTACCTATCTATGTTGTTACCTTTCTGTAGGGACAGAGATCATGCTGTACCTGCTTTTCCTGTACCAATTACTGCTATTTTAAGACTGTGTAGAAATGTCTGCAAATAAACATTAGCTAGAAGTTCTTGATGCTTTCCCCTGACTCTGTCATTGGAACATTACGATCATAAACCCCCTTGCCTATATGGCAGTTGTAATTGATTTTGTTTCAAATTCTGGACACCTGAGCAGTGAAACACTCAAAGTGTTCCAAATACCAGGATCAGTCTATAAACAAAGGGCAACAAATTTCAGATGCGGCTGTTGCACTGAGTGACATGAACAGACAAACTGCCTCTCCATAAATACCAGCACTTGCTATAACCTGTCTTGCCCTGGCACCATATAGAGAACTCACAGTCTGCACAAAGCTCTGGTGCTGACTGCAAAGATACAGACACCCTTCCTCACTTCTGCAGAACTCGAGGTACATGCTTTGACACCCAAATTGTCTCAATCTAATGTCTCACCTAGTGTCTCAATCCAACATTAGAAAACAAAACATCAGTGGGGAAAAACAATTCAAAAGTGCATTGATCTCTGCGAGTTCAAATAATCTTTTCATACAGTAAGACTGCAACACCTAGATAAAAACATGCCAGTTCAGCTGGATCACCACTTACACAGAACACGGAGGTGCAGGGTGCTCAGACAGCAGCCAGGACCCAGCCTTGCACAGTCAGAGCCACACTGCACACGAGCTCCCCTCAGCAGGACACAACCCAGGAATGGGACAGCCAGCTCAGCAGGTTTGCTGGCTCCTGCCCAGCCCCAAACAGCGCAGGGCAGATGATATTCTAGAGCCTCACAGTGCCAAACCAGCTCCTGGCCTCACACAGTCAGCTCTGTGGGAAGCCTTTACTCCAAAACACAAGAAGCCCCACAGTACCCAGCAGGAGGTCAGAAAGAATTTAGAGGTGAAGGGGATCTGCCCACCCAAAGGCAACTCTTGCAAGGATAAGTTGGAAAAATGCTGAGGGTTTTAAAGGGTGAATCATTCCATAGCAGAAAAAAAGGTGATAATAAAAATAATCTATAAATATCCTATTCAAATGTTCAAGATGTCTCTTACTGCTTGTCATTCTTTGAGCACCTCCCTTGTCAAATTCTACTTTGCAACTGATGAAAACAAATATCCACAGTGTTTCATAATGACATGGCACAGCTACTTTAGGCTGCTGATGAATAAGGAGGCCTTGAAAACCACTATGACCGTGCTGTTCACTGTTTGCCACATCAGAAAACAAATGCCAAACCACTTCATTCAGGGTCTTCTATTCATCAATCTCTTAAAAAAAAAAAAAAAAAAAAAAAAAAGGGAGTAAAAGACTGGAACTGGAAATAACACCATGTGGAAAAACATTCTTAACACTAGTGCCAGTTTACTGGGGAGCTGCTGCTTGTGAACTGGTGCCCCAGCTTACCACCATGCACTGCTCAGGGGACAGGAACTATTTGGCTCATATTTTCTTTTACCTTAAAAATTTGGTGAGCAACAGCTGAGCATACATTTAAGAAACCTGTTCATAGCATTGGCCATCAACATCTGGATTGTATCTTTGTATTGTTTGTCTTTTGAAATTGTGGTTGCTGACCCCTGATTAAAAAGCTTTTTTGGAACAGGGTCAAAAGACAAAAAATATCTATATATTCACATAGGATTATTAGAAAACTTGTCACACCACAGCAAGGAGAACAAAGGGAGCAACTACCTGTGTACCTGGGAAGCTGACACCATACCAGCAGTTACTGGAGTCTGTCAGGAGTGGGGATGGGGCTCAGGAACTCTCACAACTCCGTGAACCACAAAGCAGAGTTCACCATCTGGTTCCTCGAGGAAGAGACTGCAACTTCTAACATTGCACTAACAGTTTCAAATTAATTTTAAGGAAAAAGCTTTCTGAACCATAGATTTTTTTTTTTCATCACTTTGTTTAGAAATACTAAACAGGTGCATTTACCACAAAATTTCTTAATGATGAAGTGTATTCCAACTTTATGGAGAAGCTTATATGACTGTTAATTAAGATGAATACTTTCAGGACATTCTGAGAAAAATAACACCTATACTCATAAAACTTGATGACAAAATGTGATGTGTTAGAGAGAGAAGTGATTACTCTAATGCATTATAATGCTTGATACATGGTCTCACAGCTCTCCCCTGCTGTGTTTTGTACAAACTATGAAGTCAACAAAGCACTGATAAAGAAACAAATTAAAGGTAGGATTCACATGATTCATATTCAATAGAGAGGTATTAAAATAGATAATGGCTCCCAGAAAAAGAAAAAAACAGAGCCTTTCTCGTAGTATTTCAACCCTGACCCCATTAGAACTTTGTGGTACTGCAGATTTATCCTCTAATTAGTCCATACATTAACTGTTAAGAGTCACCCGACTTCAATTTATGATTTACGTCTACAACATAAAAACTTGGTAATGTATTTGAAAAACATGGCATCCCCAGAATAAACAATTTGATGAATGTTTGAGAATCTCTATCTTTTACCAGAGATCTGCATGCTTAGCAAGGCTGAACTGTTGTTCTTAAGCTCCTCCTCATCTGATGAAACAGCAAAGTGACCTCATTGAAAATGTCCTTCCATAGACTACTTTCATCTGCATCCTTCCAAACTCATCTCTCTCAATTTCAAAGAAACAAAGAACCTGAAGGACTGCTTGAAGGAGTAGATGAAAAGCAGGATGTGACCACTTAACCAATGCACCAGAATAACAGGGATCCCGTCCTGTAGCCCCTAGTTTCTGGTGACACAACGGATTTGCCCTGCTGACAGCAGCACCGCGTTGCCAAATCTGCGATGGCACCGAGAGCCTTCAGTGGGACACAAAAGCACAAACACTTCTCCTGTGAGAGACCTTGACAGAGCTGCCCAGGAGTCCACATCTTCCAGCACCATGAGAAACAGCTTGTTGTCTTTCTCTACAACAAGAATATTCAGGGCCACCTGCTGCTGGCAAGCATTTGCCAAAGACATTCACTTCATTATTTAGGCAAGACACTGACCACAGTAAACACTTCAAGGGCCTTTCTGAGCTGACTCTTGCTAATTTTGTCTCAATATATAAAAGTCGTCATTGTGTTTAAACACATAGTTTAAGCCTAGTTATAGCTTTTACTTCTCCTGTGCTCAACATAACACAACAGGATGCACTTTAACTAGCTCACTGTCTAAAGCATCTGTATGTGCATCCATGGCTTGACTACAGGATTCTGCTGAATATATTCTGCATTGTATATCTGGGCACAACAGAGAATAATTGTTCAAAATGTGCTCTCCCACTCCAAGGTAAACACTAAAAACTGATTTTAGTAAATATTTGTACTGTGTTATATCAGTTGAGTATATGCTCTGTTAGGCAAATGAGCTGCCCCAGGGTATTATCTTCATGGACTGTTTGCAGTTCTATAAAGCTCTCATCACATCTACTCACTAAAATAATTTGGGATATTGAATATCAAAAAGGGCTCTGCAATGCAAACAGTCAGTCTCCATTGTGCTGCTTTTACAATTTGACAGCCATGAGAGCACTTAAAGGAATTAAGATGAGCATGATCAAGGGCCTTTGCCCTGTGTGCCAAGTACTGACTATGGGGTGTCCACATGATCTAGGGATAAAGCACAGAAACCTGCAACTGTTACAGGCAGCCAGCAACTGGAAACAGCAGCTTTGATGGGTTATTATTTCAATTGCAAAGGGAAACCTTCAGACAAGCCTTACATAAATGCACAGTGATGTCACTTTGGTGACACAGACACTTCTTTTCCTCGCCCTATATCTGTTTCTGGACCTCTTAGACTGTTTCCTAGAAAATAATTAAGTTAACCTAAAACACTGGCTCCCTTGCTTGCCACATCTCTTTCATGCAGTGAAGTCCTAAATAAGCCAAATGAAAAATAGCTGTCAGAAAACTGAAGGAGGCAGCTGTAGAGCTGGAGACACTTCATGGGAGGCAGCCTGCTCCAGGTCCTGGGGTTTGCTGTGGCTCTCCTGCCTGGACTCCCTGGTGACAGCAGCAGCCTTTCAGTCCGTAGGTACTGAACTGAAAGCTTGGCTGGGGACAGCAGAATGAATGCCTCAGTCAAACACTGCTGAAAAAGCGGGGTGGATGACTTGTCTCTGAACCTTCCCTGTCCCAGACTGCCCACGTGAGAGAGTCCATTCACTCCTGTTCACAAGGTAGGTACATAGCCCTCCCAGACAGCATGCAGCAGCTCCATCCCGGTCTTCTGATGAAAAGGAACACGAAAGGAGGAGAACTATTGCTCAGCTGGTGCCTTGTCTATTCTCAGGCCTTCTCAGGGGCTCTAACAGCCAGCTAAAGACAATAGTGTTTCTGGAAAAACGTGTGGTAATACATATAAGCAGGAGATGGCCTTAGGAACCTGCAGCACTCCAAATCCTGGAAAATAGATGCCCAGTCCAAAAAGTAACTGCAACACTTTTTGAGTCAATGTTCAAGTGCTAAATGAGAAATAATGGATGATTTCCCTGCAATGTTATTTCTTTTCCAGATACAAAGAAGGCACTACATTTTCTCTCTGAAGAATGAATTATTTTGTGCAGAAAAAGAATCCCTCATTGCTCCCATGAATCACCTTGTCAAGAACCACAGAGAAAAGGAAACCAATTCTTTAATTAAAAAAAAAAATTCTGATACTTAGGATATGGAAGTGGGTTGGTACAAAAAGCCACTCAAGAAACTAAATAACAGGTGACCAAATCAACTAGGAGACTACAAAGGCATGCTGGGGTGCTCATATCTACCTACCTGAAAGGCAAGTCTTGACTTTCTACAAGGTATTCTACCTTGTGAATTCTTGCTGAGAAAAACAGACACTTGCCAGGATCTATGTGTAAAGGTAACCCTTCACATCTCTGTGACTACAAGACACTGCAGGAGGGAAGCAGCAAGCTCTGCAGATGGGGTAAAGAGAAGAGCTCTTGCCCCCACGGCCCAGACCTCCATGTGCAAACCTATTTCTGGTTCAGAATCCTTTACCCTGCAGATAACAAAGAACAGAGCAGCGAAGGATAAAGAACTCACACGTGGCAACAAACAAAAATACACAAGGACTCTCTCCTCAACATTCAGGTCAGAATCTAACTCTGCCCAAAGTTCAGCAACACTCAGCTCTAGGGTTTTCTTCAAGGCCAAATCTGGGAAAAGGAGAGAATGAAAGATCTCATTATGTGTGTCCATTGCATGGAAAAATCTCTTCAACACACCATGTGAAATGCTTTGTATTTTAGAAATCTATCAACCAGATCTAGTGCACATTGAAGTTAACAGAAAGCTTCCCACAGGCTTTACTGGGCTTTGGTTTAGGTTACGTGGTTTAATTCTTTTTTCCTTACAACAGAGAAGCACAGTAAATTATAGAGGTTCTCCTTGCTCTGTTCCCCTCCAGGCTACAGGCAGTATGCACAGAAGCTTCTCTCCATCTTCTTCCATGTTCATCTTTGATGAGGGCTCCATTAAACTCTCCCAGTTGTTACTGCTCAGAAGGATTTAATGACTGGTGTTCAACCCTGATAGCACTTAATAATAGCATTTACCTAAGAAATTTATGCTAAAATGGTTTTATGGCTTGTGTGAGAATGTAGGAGCAAAAATAATAATAAACCAGACTGCAACGGGTTTTTTTAAATTCAAGCTCTAAGGCAGATGTCACTACTCTTAACAGTTAAGTGAAAATATAATCTAGAATCATAATCTCTATACTATCACTTTCACAATTAAAATTCAGAGGAAAAAAAAAAGCTGTTTTCCTGTGCTTATCATTATAGACATTACAAAAACAGAAATGTGCTGTTTAAATTTTTTTTGTAAGTTTTAGTGAATACCAAAAGAAATCAATGCAAGCAGTGTTCTGTTATCAAACCCCAACCTTTCCAAACTTCTGTGTAATGCCCTGGGGGCCATGACTCCTGAATGTATGTAATCAAGCATTTTAAAAGGCCAAAGACCAAAACTTTGGTGATTAAATACCCCACTTAGCCCTAGGAGATGCATTCAACATATGTTTCTTCTGTGGCATTATACATTAATTTTATGTCATCACATCCATAGCATGTTTTATTACTTTTAAGCAGCATCCCCTAATGTATCGAACTGCCAGACGGAAACCCTGAAAATGGGAACTGATGTTTGCTGGGAAGAGACATCAGAAAGATCATTTACTGTTTTACAGCACAGTAGATGGATGACCAATTAAATCATCCATTCCAAGGCAATTTTCTTCTTTTACTACTGAAAGGCTTCATCTCCTTGGATAAGGCACTCAGTTAAAAAAAAAGTCAGTTCTTCATTATAATGCCTTAAACAAGGTTTGCGGGTTTCTAGGTTGTTGTTTTCTTTTTTCTTTTTTTTTCTTTTTTTTTTTTTTAACATTGAGCATTACCAGATTACTAAAACAGAGAAAAACAAAGTTTCTCTATGAGTCTCTCAGGGAGCAAGCTCTCCCTGAGCTTCAGGGAGGAAGCAGAGACCATTCCTCCGTTTTCTTACTGGCAAAGTTTAGTATGATTAAAATGTAAAAGCAAGCTTCAAGAAGTCCCATAAAGCATGTCCAGTCTCATCAGCATTAGAAACATTGCTCAAATCAAATGTATTTAAGAGTCCTCATGCAACTCTTTCCAGCCAGCCTCCAGTGACCTCCTCAGCATCAGGGGACATACTACCAGCTCTGTTCCGTGTTTTGACCATTTTCAAAAACCTCTCGCCAAGCCTCCCTTGCTTAAAATTCATCTCAACCCAACTGCTCAACCAAATGCTGCCTTCTCTCTCCTGCTCCATCTCATCTGCCAGTGTCCCCACTCCTTCCCCGGCTGCTCGGGGCCGTTTCCACAGCTGTTCATCCAGCCAGGGAGCAGCGCCGCTGAATTTTGCAAGAGAAGAGCAAGTGCAGCCCCTCGCTTTGTTAAGAGACCCTCTGCATTATTTGTTTCCGAGGCAGCCACCTTCACTCTCGGATTTCTAAATGGGAGAGGGGAATTAGACAAGCAGGCAGGCAGATGCCTGTGTAAAAAAGCCCTTTCTTATAAATAAATCTTCCAGATTTTACTTTACAAAATAGATTAATAATGCAACTACCGGACAAAATTTAGAGAAATTTTGAACAACGCTTTACAAAAATAAGGTAGTTAACCCTGTAGCATGTGAAAACTCTGTCTCAGTATTAATGCATGACTCTCACCTGAGCAACAGGAAGAAGTTGGGGCTTTTTTCATTTTGAATGTACCAGGTTGCCATAAATGTAGACTACCACACTATCTGGTTTAAGGTTTATGCCCTCTGAACATGAGAGCATCTGCAAGGTACTTAAGGATTTATTCACAGGCTGCCACGATGAGGCAGTAGTAAGTTGTGGTGAATTCAGCATTTACAGCACAAATGATGCTGCTGAAGTGTTAATTAGTGCTAATTTGACTTGGCCCATTTTGGACCTCTGACAATCACAGCTCTTCAAAAGCAAGCAGGTCTGGCATATGGTTATCTAAGGAAAAAGTCCACCTATTTCCCCATATATTGTGATATTTCTAAGGCAAAACATTAAGAAATGTAAAGTATCTGTGTTTTCCTAAAGTAGTAGCTCAGATTGATTTCTAGAAGAAAATGTTATAATCTATTTGGCTTAATGGGGATTGTCAAAAGTATTAGAGCAAAGCTAGGAAGAAAACATGTCACTGAGTATAGATTTGAGTGTTGAGTTTCATACTTGTTCAGAAGTTAATAAAGAAAATAACTTCTTTTTTTCCTTCAGATAAGCAAAAGCTGTTTCCCAAAGAGAGGGTCATGAAGAGAAAAGCCAATTTTTCTGCTTTCATCCTCTGCCTTTGGGTCCTGATAACTGAACTTGCCTCCCCCCATTTTCACTAGATGAATCAGGCTAGTGAAGAAAAACAGCTTAGAGATGCAGTAGGTTCATCCTTTGAGAAACGTGATGTGGTAAACTGTCTTGATCAGGAATCTTTCTCTCTACTAAGATGAGCTACATAATTTGGTTCCTTAAAAAAGGGGACTTTGAAGCTACTCTCTGCCTCCAAATACTTGTCATTTGACCCAGAAGGCAATAAGTGAAAAATTCTGAACAAATAAATCAAAAAAGCTGACACATTTTTCCAGGTGATAAAGCTTTCGTGTGCTAACAAAAGGCTTGATTCTCACAGCTTTTGATCTCTGCAGAATGACAGGCCAACAAAAGCACTGCTCGCTGATCGACAGTGTAGCAGAATGAGGCCAACAGAGTCAATACTCAAAAGAAGAGAGGAACTACTCCAGTGATTTCGCAGGTGGATGAAACACTGAGCAGTGAACATTTTCTAAAAATTGCACTTTAATAATTGTTTTTAAAATGCACTTAAATACTTTGAAGACCTAAATAACAAAAATACCTAAATAATCCTGTTTCGAGTTTGATGAAGTGCATTTGTGCTTTAGGTCTGCACCATAACAAAAGGAACAGGCCAAATATTAGATACTTTCTGAGAGCTGCTCATCTGATCAAACTATTGGCACTAAAAATGAGTGGCTCCAGCATCTTCACAGGGCCCTGGGAAGTGGTGATGGGTGGGAAATAAATAAATAAGATCACAGGATGGTGCACTGCAACTTCTAGTACATTAAAAGCAGGAAATTATCTTTGTGTTTTAAAAACCTTGAGACCACGGAGTTGAGTAGAAGCAATAAATAGATACTGAATTAAAGCAGAAATCATTCAAAAGACTCAGAAAAAAATAGCATTAGGAATGATATAAAGCTCTTGCCCCATTTTTTACTGCTTGCTAAACCTACCAGAAAATTAAAAGAAAACAGACAAAAAAAAAGAACCCCAAAACTACAAAAGACGCAACAAGAAGTTGTGTTGGGAATAGTTCCCAAAAGATCATTACGTGGTCATGTTAATCCAGCTCACAGTGGCTTTTACATTTAAACACTGCTGACATGAAGCTGAATCCTGCACTCACAGGTAAACAAGACACCAGCCACCCCTTCTCAAACCTCAGCAGAGATCATCCAAGGCCTGTAGGGAAGGGGAGCAAACAGGGCAGGACACAACATTCTCTTTTCCCTTGATAGTTACAGAGGTTACTTATGTAATAGACCAAGAACTGGCCAAAGACCATCTGATATTTGTGAAAAATGCAGGACAACAAACAGAGCAGCATACATTTTCTTGAATTTTATTCTCTCCCTTCTACCTATATTAATGTTGAATTTTCTCCCTTATTGTAATGAGAACTAAGAACCTTTTTTACATATACACACACACACTGGTGATAATGTCCTGCAAATACAATGAAATTCTAAATTTTTCTTAGTGACTTTTAATATTTTTATTTATGCAGACAACCAATCCCTCCTAATGCCACACAAGGTAAAGACACGCAGGCTAGAAACTCTTCTTTACAGGGGATAAATCACTTCAGTCATTCTTCTTGTCCTCCTCTATTCTTCTATTATCTATTTCCATGGCATAATTATACCTATGGAGTTCCCTGATAGTGCCAATGGGGAGAGCTTGTACATAATATTATCCTTTGTCTCTGGCTTCTGAAGGACGACACATCACATTTTAGTGTCTTCAAAATCAATCCAATCCCCTCAAAAAGCAGATAAATATTGCAATAGCTGAAAGTCTTAGAAGAAAAAAAAATGAGTTGCTACTTGTATTTTGGTGACCACAAAAAGGCTGCTAAATTAATTTCCTTAATGCATTTGATGTCAAGCAAATTTTTGAAGCTCTGATTTTAAGTTTGCAGATTTGAAGATTCAGTTGCAGCAAAAATGACTGTTACCATGGGCAGCCAAGAGCAGCAGGAAAGGCACAGCACTTGAGAAGACTTTCACAAAAAAGTGCCTGTCACCATGCACTGTTAATGTTCCTAACAGCATATTGGCCTTGGAGTTGTCCTGTACAAAGGAACATTGCTGGGACTTCCGTAAGAAAAGTGGTTTTAACTTGCAAAATTCCTATTGTGACTTAGGGACACACAGGCTCTTCATCCCTCTCAGCACCAGGGGGCCCCTGGAAGGGAGAATCTGGAGTCCACTGACTTCTCAGGAAAAACACTTCCAACGTGCAGCCTGCACAAGGCCTGTGCTGCTCCTCTCTGCACTGCAGGAGAGGTCAGGGCTGGACTCTGAACACTGGCCCAAAGTTTCTCATCATTAACTGAATTCACTCACTATGCATTACTGAGATGAGCAAAGCCCTTGCTCTGCACACCTGAACGAACTCTCTTTCATCTTCAAACTGGACAGTTCAGCAAAATGCCACTTTTAATTGGACTAAAACTTTCATCAAATAAATAATCCTGCATTTAGAGTATACAACAAATTTACGGTGCTGCTGCTCACACCAACGCATTCTCAATCCCCCTTCTGCTTTACACTTGTATCTTCTCCCCACCAGCACTGTGTGTTTGGCAGTGTTTCACCCACTTTCCTACCAGTGCTGGTGAAAACCGCAGAGCTGCTGCATGGGTGCACAACCACACAGATGCTGACAGCTCTCAATGCAGAGGGAGCTGACCATCAGTTGTCAAAGACAACTAAGAACTGTGTGCAATTGAATTCAGGTAAATCACATCCTGCTCTAAAAATGCCTCAACAGCAAACAGAGCTTTAGAATAGGCTACTAAGGGGACATTATTCACAAACAAGAACTACTAGAATTTTGGGATATTTTTTTAAAGGACTTTTAAAAGAGGCAGTGAGGGCAATTAACCATGAGGATACGTTTTTTTTTAAAAAGAGAAGCAGCTCAGACAACTCTCAGATCCAGAGTGCAGCAAGCCATTTTCATACGTACCTAAGCGTTCTCATGCACAATTACCTTGTTATTCAAAATATATTTATGATTGCAATGCATTTAAGGCAAAATTGAATGCTCAGCCTTTGCATGGTCTAGAGCTATTAAATGCTAGTTTGCTGAGGTGTTAAGTGATACGTTTCTGAATGGATGAATTTTACTAGAGTCAAGTGTTACCCTTCGTTAGTGCAGGTCCAGCTTGATTAGCCCTGGAAAATGGCTACTTTTAACACAGAATAAATGGCATTTCTAGAAATAAAACCTCGGGATTGTTTCAGATTTTTTTTTTAAATACCTACACTTTTAATTCCTTCTGTGTGAAGGTGGGTTTCCCTTCAAAATATTAAAAAAACACGAGAATGCTTTCAGTCTCCATTGCTACAGTAAACCCATGGCTGAAATCATTCCACTGACCTGTTCAAAATGTGAGTTTTTCTTCTATAAGTATTAAAGAACAAATTTTTAACATGTCTGCAACAGAATTGACTGCAAAAAAGAGCTTTCTAAGGCAAAATATACTCTCAGTATTTGCAGTATTTGACGCACTCATCAAAGAGGTTTCCCTAAAACAATCAAGCTATCCATGCATTCCAGCACCAGGGCACCAGCAGCAAAGGCTGGGGGCCAGACTTACTAACACTGGGGAGAAAAAGTGGATCTTAACACAATAAAAATATTGTTAAATAATTTTAAGCTAAACATCTTGCGTTTGGATTTTTAAAGAGCTCAGAGTGTGTGTCAGATGGGGGATAATCCATCATGATGCAGTTAATGTGCAGTTTCAGGACCTGCCTCCACATCTCCCTTCATTAGAGCAACTTTTCTCTTAAGCTGTCCCCTCTGGTTCTCAAATGCTTTTGAAGAAAGAAAACTAAAAGTTCTTGACAGTGCTATTAAGGCAAGTAAGTTGTGCTTCCCTCTCCCTTCTACTCCTGCCAGTAGCCTGACTCACCTCTGGAACTGTATGTGCAAACAGGGAGCAGTGGTTCAGGTGCTCTCTCCTTCTCCAAGTACCTCCAGCCACCTCCTCACAGATATGTCCATTTGACCTTCACAGCTGACACATCTTCCAGATCAAAAACTGGAGCAACAAAGTTGTGTTAGTGTAGTCATAAACCAGTCCCAAAACACCCAGTTGAGGGAGCAGGATATTAAGCTTTGACAATAAACCTGATTTATGAATATGCATGAGCATATCTTAATAAGGTCAATTTATATTTATACCATAAAGTTACTTCCTTAAAGAAAAAAGAGTGGTAGATTTGGATGAGAGTTTGGAGATGTTCCTTCAAAGCCAAGAAGAGCTTGCACCAAGGGTGCAAACAGTACTGGTACTGTGTGGAAGGCTGTGTTCAGTCATGAATTTTGATTTCTTTCCATGCTCTCACCTTCTGAGCAGATGTCTCAGACACTATCCACTTCGTTCCTCCTTTCCTGGTTTGTCTATTTGGAATCCAGACCCATGAAGAGAAACGTCTTATCCAGTGGCAGCATAACTCCTTACACAACACAGACCTTTCTTCTGGAACCTGAAGACCCACCTCAGATATAAAAAAATGTACAGGAGTGAAGCTGCTTGGCATGATGGCTGAATGAATTACTGAATGTTCAATGAATGAAATGCCCAAAGTTTTAAATATCATCAGTTAATGAAGTAAAGTCCTCCCCTCCAAAAGTAACGCATACAGGAATGCATAAAACATCATTAGAAGAACTTTCATTCAGCTAACTGTCACAGTACTGTGCATCCTTGTAAAGTTTAAATGGCTTCTTTCTCCCTGAATTCAGAGAATTTTCTTTTAGCTTCATGTGTAATTTTAAATAATTACAATGAATAAATAAATGAAAATCAGAGAAACTGCCTCTACTTAGAAAACCAACTTAATTTGACATGCTCTGCTGCACACTTCTAAATGCTCAGAATATTTCAGGCCTTGCTTAAACCAAATGCCTCCACACTGTGAAAGTAATCTTTATAAAAAAATATTAAATTAAATTTGGTGCTAAGTGAGGTGTGAAATTCTTAAGCTCTCTCCCGAAAAAGGAGACATCAGGTTCAGATGGTGACTGCCCTCCTTGTTGTCTCCAAGTACGTTTGTTTAGAAAGTAAAACTCACCACCAAACATCAAGTTAGGTGGAAAATAAGTGTTGTTACAAATCCCCTTCGCTCTTTGCAAGAGTCACATTATGCTTTCTAAACTGTCCTCTTGGAATCCACTCCTTGCATGGCTTGCACTGGTTCAGCTGAGCTATTCCTGCTCACCCTCTTCCTGGAGCAGGCTGCTCTCCATGGTGCCTCTGCTGGCTTAGGCTGCTTTGTGGATCTCCCAGAAACTGCTGTGCCATTTACATCGCCCACTCTGGAAACAGAAAGTGTCACATTTTATTGATCACTCCATCCAATTCCTTTCAGTAGCTGTCAGTGGACTGGGCAGCAGTTGTGCCCTAACTTGGACATTTATTGAGGGGACCCCAGCTCTGCAAAGCCTTTCCTCCCTACGGCCTGAGCCAGCTGATCACAGGATCAGGTGTTGAGTCTTGGGGACTCTTGCTCAGTTTGCCCCTCTGGGAGGGCATCTCACAGGTGTTCACTACGACAGTGATGCCAATTCTTTCAAGCAAAAACAAAACACAGAAAACCCTAATCAAACTCCAAAACAAATAATCCAAAAAAATACCCACAGAAGCAAAAGGGTAGAAGTCTAAATTATATAATAACAAACAATTTCTTGCAACTATAAATATGCAGAGCCTGATTTTGCCTAAAATCAAGTTCATTTAAATTGTAGTATAAAAATGGAAATAATTAACTGTCAT
Source organism: Atrichornis clamosus (assembly GCA_013400975.1). Lineage (NCBI taxonomy): Eukaryota > Metazoa > Chordata > Aves > Passeriformes > Menuridae > Atrichornis > Atrichornis clamosus. Next base: position 17,421 of record WBMZ01005838.1, read on the forward strand.
CAGTTATCAAATCTATCTAAATATTTGAAATCTTGAACTTTGAAACATTATAAACACACATTTAGAATGGAGACATGAAGTAGCCCAGAAGTTTTAAGTTCTACCCTCTGAACAGTACTTTCAGAGCACTCTGAACTGCATTGATTAACATTTCAAATCCACGTGAGCCTCCCTGGAGTACCTGGAATCAGCTCTCCGTCTGTACAGTGTTTTCTACTTACAGGAGCTAAGGATCTGAGGGCCAGACGCTGCATTGGCATGTCCACTTCATTTCAGAAGGAGTCTGACAGTGTGGTATCACTTAAATAATGAAGCACACATCTGGCACGAGATTGCTGAGGTTGGCTAAGTTTGTACAAGGTCAATTCATCCTCTAAGCTTCTGTGTGCTGAAAATGAAGCAAGAAGCTGACATGGCAATCAGCAGAACCAACCAATTGATCTCAGGGTTTGTTTTCCAAGTAGCAAGTCTTCCTTTGTAGAACAGTTTTGGCTGTATAAAAATAAGAGGGAGTGCTATTGTATGCTGAGACATATTTTCTGAAACACTTCAGTACTTCATGCATACCTACTCAAAAATATGATATTTTTTCTTTTGTAAGGAAGTAGAAAAACCTCAATGCACCACACATTTCAAATGGAAAAGTATACATCTCTTCACAGAAGATCCACCTCACTACCCTGCTTTGCAAATTATAGGCTAGTCTTAACAAAAGGTGGATAATCCCTGAAGTAAGCGGAAATAATAAAGGACCGGGCTTTGAAAAATATATTTAGTTAGTGCTTCCATTAATTTTCACAGAAGAACAATACCTGCTCAATAAGAAATGTGAAATCCAGTATCTTTACACATTGTTACCAACTTGCTTTACAGAAAATGCATCAGTTCTGATATAAAGTTTCATTTAGAAATTCTTCCTATGTTAAAAGAAATAGCTGACATTTTCATAAACTTAGCATAACATAGAAATGAGACAAACATAGTGAAAAATTACTTTTATCATTCAATTGTCCACAACATTACAAAAAAACTAAGCGAGTAAGAGTTGTAGGTTAAAGCTCAGATCCCTATGATTTTTCTCATTGTAACAATTATACACATAGCCTTGCTCCAGAGGTCGTGGAAATCAGATACCTGCATTCCAACTGAGTGTTTTTACTTGCAAGAAATCTTTCCATGTGAGTCTCTGGCATTTAAAAAAAAAAAAAAACAAACAAAACCTCAAATATTTTTTGCAAGTTTGCTTATTCTCTATAATTTGAAGGCACTAACTTCAACGTCTTTTTCTTTAATTTATTGTTGTAACTTTGGTAGCTTTTTTAATTTCTCCATTTGGCAAGCAAGTGCTCCTGTCAAAGCATGAACCAGCTGCTCTGTCTCATGAAGTGACAGAAAGACAGGAGCTCACCCTACGATGGATACACGTACAAACAGTGATCAGCAAGATTTCCACTCACTCTCTCACTGCTCCTCTCCTCCTGATAGCCTGTTCTTCTTGGAAGGGACAATGCCAAGTAGGTACCAAGAGAAGGGGGCAGAAAACACCCTCAGAGCTCCCCCTCTGATGGCCCACAGCTCCCATGCCAGCAAACATCAGGGCTTCATAGCTGAGCTCGTGTGACTGGGGCTGGCTCCTTCCACAGAGCAGCTCAATGCTTCAGCCATCACAAGTGATGCTTTCTGGTCTTGTTGTTTTTGGCATCTTTTCTGGGCTTTTGTCCTGAAGTGACTGAAAATCTAGAGGGGAATCTTAACAGAAAAATCTGAAACAAGATAATTGTTTTCCCTTCTTGGCTTTTCTCATTGCTCCCAACCTTATATTGGCATCCTGCGGGAAAGGTCGGGCTCCTCTACACCCAGGATATTTCTGTAATAGGGACTTTAACACTATAACTTCCCATTAAAACAATGGGCTATTCAATGAGCTGCCTTTTTAAAAGTAATCTTGGTTTTATGAGTCAGTTAAAAAAAAAAGTAGAAAGTCCCTCTGATGGCCATGGAAAGTTCTGATATGTTGGCACCAGTCCATTATGACGCCAGAGTAACATCCCAAATATGATTTGAAGTATCTCTCATCCGTGGTGTGCTTGGTTGTTTATCCCAGAGAGCACACAGAGAGCCAGTCAAGATGCTTTTTTCCTGTGGGGCTCAAGAGCTTCCTATACGCCTTATCACTAAAAATATGTTACTCATGCAACACGTGACCATGGAGAGGAGGCACTTCACGCTTTGCTCACGTTGCACTTCTTCCTTTTGTTTTTCTACCCTGAAAACAAGGACACTTCATTCTGTATGTGGAAAGCACCAAGCACATTCACTTTAGCAACACTTCTGTTTTGTTTTTTTCTTTCTGTTCAGAGCAGCAAAGAAGATGTACTGTCAGATCACTTTGTGCTAATATCCGATTCCCTTCCTTCCTCTGACTTGGTCAGTCACTATTACTTTGCTTTCTTAATAGACAGACAACTTCTCTTGGCAAGCTTGTTGACAGATCCATCTCCACTGATGTCTTTCTTCAGAGAAAAACTACTTGGATGTGGAAGAACAGCTACTACCCCGTTTTAAAAGAGGTGTCAAAATATGGAGATTAATGCACCCTCCATGCACTGCAACAGAAGACCAGCAGCCTTCCCAATCTTGAGCCCTATAGCCATCCTATAGCCTTGCAAGCCTGGGGACTCCCCTTTTCTGAAAGCAACTTTAGCAATGACTGTCCTGGAATCATCATTAGCTTAGGTACTTTGCATTGTCTTCTCCATAACACAACCAGGGACCTGAAACTGAAAAGTCATGGAGTTTGAAAAAGTGCTTTACCTTTTCAGGCATCTGGACAGGGACCAACAACCCTTGGGCTGCCCTCTCCATGTGTTCCACTCAGCACAAGAAAACCCCTGGGACTAGGTCTCAGCTCTGCACAGTTACATGCCAACCGCCATGAGGTGACGCAAAGAGCAGAACAGATTTGTTCTGTCTGCAGCAGCAGGGCCATGAGGATCCAGAGAAGAACATCCTGGCACTACACAGACACCAAGGGACTGCACTCCTACTTGACACCTTCACCTTCTGTGCCTGGCTTGCAGCTCACAGCTCATCTGTTTTGAGGAAGACTGGGCAGTCAGAGGAGCAAGACTGGGAAAAGACAGCAGAAGGGATTATCTGGATGATGGAGGGGTGTAGACCTCTTTGATGGGAACTTGGGCTGAATGGCTGCTGCCACCACAGAGGCACCGGCCAGTCTTATTATTCCATCTATTTTCTAGAAAAGAAAAGCTGGTTGCTTATTCTTCCAAAGGCTCCACTTTGGGAAAATTTTGCACTGAAGCACAGTATGTGCTCACCAGGTGGCCATGGCAAAAGGGAAATTGGTGGCATTAACGGTTATTTTTTCCCTAAATTAGACCTAACTGCAAGGAGGCAAACCATGTTTAAGCTGTATCGAGAGAAAAAGTCCCATTTTGCCTTGGAGTCAGGTGAGATAACCTATTTTAGCCAGAATCTCCCGTGCATAGTGTACGTGTTTAATTACTCCAACATCTCTTCCTATGTTGGATACTGCTACCCAGGAATTTGAGAAGCAAGAAGATACAGGCTGAGTATCCCACGCTCTCAGCCAGTGTGTCAGGAGCAGGACCCAGACATCCTTACACCCAGAGTACTTCACTACTGGAGAAATTAGCAGTTTTATATTGCCAAACATGACCACACAGGAGCAATTATCTTTGGCAATCTCTAACAATAATTTTTAAATGTTCTCTTCAGTATCATCACTGAATTCAAACTGTAATTTATTTTTTTTTAAATCCACTGTCATTCTTTCTAGCTCTAATTATCTGGACCGCATCCACGCCATGAAGAAGAATTGTGACAAGAAAGCAATCACCCCAGAGATTTCTCAGAAATATGCTTTCTAATTGGGTTGAAAATGCCTTGGCTTTCTGCATTGCATTTTGCACATAACTGGATTTTCTATGATCACAATCTATGAAATGCAGAAATGCAATAATGTAATTATTTTTGTTGTCACACCACAGGATCTTATGGTGCTAGGTGCTGTACATGAATTTAGGCAAAAGGACTGTCAGCTGCTGTGCAAAAGAATTGAATATTTGAGGGGAAAAGTAAAAATAATAAAATACTGGAGAAAGAGATTAAGAAGATAACCTTGAAATGAATAGGTGTTGCACTGTAAGCATGATTCTGTAATTCTATTGGTAAAAAAAGTCATCTGTAGGTGCAAATCCAGAACTTTCCAAACTTATTTACAGACATGTCATTTATGTCATGTAACCTCTTTCCTTTATTTACACACTGGTAGAATGGAAATAATACTTACTACAGCTTCCTCATGAAGCACAATTAAATGTTCATAGTGCTTTGCAATCATTAGCTTGACAATATGGCTGTGAAATACTACTGCTAAAGACCCACTGTGCTCTATGTATAGCTGATACAGTATTGACTAAGCTCATCTCTTCTGTTTTTAAAGTTTCAACAAAGCAATGCTTAATGAAATTTGCCAGGCTAACTGCTCGTGTTGTCTCTGCTGGTAATGCAAAAGCAAACGGCTGTAAGTACGGTACCCTGAAGGCAGACATTAGGAGTTTCTCTGTTGAATCCAGCAGAGAAGTTTCTTGCATCTCCGTTGAATGCCATCACGCTGTGATTAGTTAATCATTAAGTACATAGTGCTTTTAATTAACTGCCAACTCTGCTTGGGCATCTGTTCTGAAAATCACATCCGATCATGCTTTTCCCAGTCTGTGGCTATGGAGCTCTTCAATAATACAGTTGTTGCTCCATTCTCCAGCTCTCTCTGCTACAAGACAGCTCAAGTCCAGAGTGTCCTACACGAAATGAAATATAAATGAACTGTCCTTCCAAGGGAATAAAAGTAAATGGGAATTAAACAAACTTATTTGCCTCAATAGGTAATAAATGCCACTATTAAAAAGCAGATCAGGCCAATTAGCATTTTTTTCTGGAAGAAAGAAGACTCTGGAACAATATTTTTACTCTTCAGTGTCATCACATAATTTTAACAAACACCTATTTTAAAAAACCTTCAAAACACTAATCTTTAACTGGAGAAAATAATCCTTTCTATTTTATAAGTGGCAGTGAGACTGGTAATAAATACTACAGATTCTGCAAAATATTTCATTTGACTTAGAGTGATTGAAAGATATACAGAGAAAACATGCCTTTACACACAATACATTTCTCTATCTATGTAGCTCAATTTCTGTTGGCTTCAAAAAGCTTCGTTTTAAGTGTATTTTAAAATTAATCATAGAATCATAGAATGGCTTGGGTTGGAAGGGACCTAAAAGACCATCTCATACCAACCCCCTGCCACAGGCAGGGACACCTTCCACCATCCCAGGTTGCTCCAAGCCCCATCCAATCTGGCCTTGAAGACTTCCAGGGATGGGGCAGCCACAGCTTCTCTGGGCAACCTCTGCCAGTGTCCCACCACCCTCAGAGTAAAGCAAATAATTACTTCCTAAGATGAAATCAACATATTTGCAGCATATACTGGGGGAAAAAACTAGACTGCAAAATATCGTAGGTAGTAGATTCTATTTTAAAGGAGATAGGAAAAAAAACCCATTACCACCACCACCACTTGAGCAAGGAGAACACACAGCGAGAATGGCAGTAGGCAGGACAACTTCTGCTGGTGCTGTGACTCTTGTTGAAAACCAAGTCAAACAAGATCAAAGGATAATTGAGCCATTTGATGGCACAAAATGAAATAAAGGCAGACATCTAGATCAGGTGGGGCACTGATCATGTGACATAACATTAGCCGTTTCAGACTGATTATTTGCTGGGTTCTCCAGCCTAGGCACAGGGAGCTGGACCCCTCAAGAGCTCTGGCCTACAGAAGAACAGACTGACCCACCAGGGTAACAACAGAACAGGTGTTTTATGGCATGAGGAATATCTGTTCCTGTACCCACCTGCTCTGTTATCCCAGCCAGAGCTGGTACAGCCAGCCAGAAAGCAACAGTCTCAGCAAACACTCTTGTGGTCCAGGTGAGACACCAGGTGAGGCACCCTGCATGTGTGTGGGCTTTGTAAAGGTCCCCAGACTTATGGCAATGCACTGGAAAAAGCAGTAAGAGTGGTCACACGACTCGTTCTACCCAAAACTTCTGGTATGAGACATGCAGAAACCCAATATTCAGGAGAGAGGACCACAGCATAGCAACTTCCCTTGCTGCCACTCCCACACCCGTGAGCACCATCTCAGACCCTCCATCTCGGAGCTGTTACTTATCACGTATGAATCCAGGCTAGAAAAAAGGTAGAATTCATAGAGTGCCAATTATTTCTATACAGAAATATATGTCAAGGAAAAGGGCACTCTTTGTCAAGTGTTGAGAACAGAGAAGAATAAATCATCACTAAGCTTTAAACTTTTGTGATTATTTCAGGAATGGAGTTAAGAAACTTGTATGAACCTTGCAACATAGAATAAAACACTAGAGTTAAACAATAGCCAGTCTATAGAAGAGAAGCACATAACCACTATGGTTAGTGTAAAAAACACTCACTGTCAGATACACATTTTACATAATAACCCTTTTTCAACAAGTTCAAAGCAATTCTCCTGTTTTCTTTAAAAATTCCACCGCAGATGTCAAGATGTGCCAGCACAGAGAAAAGAGGTATTTCATAACAATATAAAAACATGCATTTCTAATTGTTTCCATACTGAACTACACTGAGGGCAGCACTTTTATATATGGAGTTCAAGGTATTCCTGAGAACAGGCTATTTTCTGATGACATCATAAGAACACTATCTCTCAGGCAACAACTTGCTACTATGGCAACCACAGCTTTTACAGATGCTGAATGCCAGTGAGGTTAAAAACACCATTTGGAGATTTGTTAGCTAAAAGTTTGCCAATATTTGATGCAAAAAGCAACCGAGAGTCCATTGCAGATGCACAGCATTGTGCAGTTCTCTACCCATTATTGGAAAACTGAGAACAATCAGTTTTATCTTCCAGCAAAGTAGTTACTGAGGTAATTGCACTTTCAGATATATCCTTAAATGCCACTGCAAATAGAAGTACACCTGAACACCAACTTTAAGATTTGGGGGCAGCTGGAAGAAAAGGACTGCTGCCTCATCCCTAAAAAATTAGAGATTTGGACATCTGGAGCTTTAATACTCTCAGAGCAGAGACCACACAGACTGTGAAGACAGCCTGTTATTATATGAAGACATGTCTTTGGGAAAGTGGATTATTTATTTTCCCCCCTGACTGCAAAGAATTATAGAATATGAGATAAAAACATCTGGTTTTGTAAACAATTGCTATCTGTTCTGAAAGTACTGTCAGATGAAATCAGTCAGTTACAAAATGTTTTAAAACTAAAAGCCACATGCTTCTCTTCTAGAATTTTATGCATTTTACTAACTGCAAGCAAATCTCAGAGGTACTAGAAGGTTGTCAAATTAAAGATATCAACCTGGCCAGTACCTTGCACTCTGCAGGACGTTGTACAAATTCCCTAACTTTAATCACAGGTTTGTTCAGCTGGCTTTGCCCACAACCAGTACAGCAGAGGTTTGCAGCACACATTCCCAGTAAACCAGATTTCCTGAATTATAAAAAGTCATAAACCTTCCTAAGGGCCAGAAACGACTCTTAATCTTGACTGATTACCAGCAGAGTATTTTTCAATTTTGTAGTAGCAAACCTCAGCTCTCTTAGATCCTTCAGTTGTACTCTCTGCCAGGCTGGACAGCTGCCTGGAGTGGCCTGGCATGAGAAGGAAGAACAGGAGGCAAGAGAGGGGTGTACAGATTTCCTTTGGAGGTTCTTTTCTTGGCAATACCTTACAGTGAAGTTCCTCAACTAAAACTGTAAAAAAGGGAAATTTAAACATGCATATCCAAAATGCAAAACCTAAGGTGTACTGCTTATAATGAGTTTGCTGCCACATTTGAACTAACCGGCCACTACTGGCAGTCTCAAAGGAATATCTAAAGCCAAGATAAGACACTTATTTGTGGGGTGGTCTCAACAATGGGATACTGAGATGCAGAAACAAGCTTTGAGGGTTCCTCCTGTTGTGGGTCTGTATGAAAGTATCCAACTCCAGGGCAATGAAGACGACATGCTTTCAATACGCCCACCTACTGTACTCCTGTATTTTTTTCCATATATATCCTATTGGGCATTTTGTAGTGTTCAGGACATTTCCTTTTTAGTACAGGAAAATATTAAGGCCATTGCTGGATTTCATTTCCGCACATTACCCAGCAATCCTGGCTCCTATTGGCAGCAAGCATCCTCTCCACACAATCCACACAATTCTCCCCCATCATCTGCGAGAAAAGAGATGTGGAAGAGCCCAATTACCTTTTGGAGAGAAGAAAATTACTTGCTTATAATTGAGTTCTCTGAGCATGGTGTCCGCTATTAGAGCCACACTCATCCTCCCACCTCCCCCTGAGACCTGGGGTTTTATTCCTATTTAAGTTCTAATTATTATAATTAGTCTGAAAAGGATTTGGGAGTTAGGGGCTATGATATGCCATATAGACCCCTCAAGGCATCTTTTTGTACTAACTCATTATGACCAGTTCTAAACTTTACCATTTAATCTAGTCATTCAGTACCCAAGGTCACAACAGCTGAGACCCCCTGAGCATCAATCCATAGAGACTCCCACCTTCAGAGAACTACAATTAAAAGGTAAATAATTCCCTTGCTGCCTTCTCTGTGAGGCAATGCTATAAGTCAGAGAACAGGATCCAACCTCAGCCTAATTACTACTTCAGCAATTCACGCAGTTGCAATGAAAAAGTTGGTGAACGCTTTTTCATTTCTCCAAACGGAAACACAAGGCCAGCTACAGTTCATTTCAAACTGGACAACACTCAGCCTTACCATAGTAAAGTTGCAAATTTTGTCTCTATCACCCAAACTCCAAGAAATTCTGAAGAGCTACACTCCAAGATAGCCAAATCATCATTACAACACGCATGCCATGGAAACAGTGTTCTCTACCATGCTAATTAAAGATGCAATCCTTTTCTTTGTTTATTTCATCACAAAACTCCTATAGATTCAATACAGTACTAGTTTTAAATTATTTGAATCAGTCTGTGGTTAAAATGATTTGAAATACTCAAAGCTGAATTGGTGTTTGAGCAAGTACAAATTCTTAAAAACACCCAGGCTGACAAATTCCAAGAAATTCAACAGATGCTGGTATTTTCCTGAATGACAGCTGCCTACAGGCCTGAAAAATATAAAGCTAGTTTGTTACAGGGCCAGCAGCTGGAGTCATAGATCACAGAAGGGCTTGGGTTGGAAGGGACCTTAAATATCACCTCATTCCAACCCCCCTGCCATGGATACTTACCACTAGACCAGGTTGCTCAAAGCCCTGTCCAACCCAGCCTTGAACACTTTCAGGGATGGGGCAGCCACAGTTCTCACAGTGTCAGTTCATGGAGGAAGAGACTGTTTCAAATAACTCTATTGCTGACTTTTTTGAAAGATAAATGAATTACATCTGCAAATCAGAAAAATACATCCACAATCTACTGACAAAAACACTGTACAATAATGGAATACTTGCTGATTTCACATGCTCCTAGACACAAGTATAAAACTCAATGGCTGTATTGAATTCTTAGTGAAACAGTGTCTCTTTGAACCAGAATTTGGAAAGTGTGAGTACACCAATTTCTAGGTAGATAAATCCACGTTAAGTACATTAAAAAAATATATTGGTCAACTAACTGTCTTCTAAATACGTTTATCATGAGCAAACAACAGCTTGGTACTTTATTATCAGTCTATTACAATGTAGCATGTGAAATGTCCATACTGCTTTGGTAGTACATAATAACATCACAATCGAAGAGTTGACAACTCTAAATCTTTGATTGCAAGCAAGTGCATCATGGGGGGAGGGGCCTGTTGTACTTGTTCTCATTTCCTGCAAGAACTACGAGTGCCAATTCTTCAGCCTGAAAGGAAGCTGAATCTCTACCCTGGGATCACAGGTGTAGCAACTTCAGCACTGTTCCCAGCTATACAACGTCCTCCTAACCAGGCACACAATTAAGCACGATAGGTAATCTTTGCTCCAAAGCAGGACCCACAAAATGAATTATCTTCCTCCCAGTCAACATTAGTATCACACTAGGGACCAATACGAACAAGATTGCACTGTTGCTGTCTGAGCTCTGTGTTTGCAGGTGACAAATAGACTTCAATTTCTAATGTTGCTGGGTCAGAAACAGCCATCTAATTTTCCTAAATTAAATTATAGGCTGGTGTCATTTTTGTAGCCAGGTACAATAATGACAGAAGCAATATTTCAGCTGCTCCTATTTCTTCCTCTAAGAAAATAAAGTGGGGGACAACACTGAAGGACAAAAGTGGGAGAGTAGGTCAGATATTGATACCTTAACCTGGACATGCTCTTGTAACTGTTCAAATGGCTGAGGCCCTACATAAGAATTGTGGCAAGACTAAAGATTTGTCCCAACCATCATATTACTTACAGTTTCTGAAAATCAGCTTTTGCTGGTGGCTATTCAGCTTTAACTACGTTGTCAGAAGCACAAGGTCTCTGGGGGCATCATTTTGGGAACTAAAAACACTTGTTTCCTCCTATTAACTGAGAAGGCTGTATGTCATGTGCTGCTCAAAGCTTTCCAGCACCATAGAGAAAAGTTAATTTCCCCTCCTAAAAGTTGAGGAACAAAATAATATTTTGTATTTACCACTGGCAGCAGCAAAACTCCACACAAGGGTGCAAGAGCCTGGGAGGCTGTGCAGTGCTCCAGGGTGGGTTGTCAGCTCTCTCACATCTCTGAGTCGATTCCCCCTTGCTGCTAAGGATGCTGACCCTGAGAAATTCAAAGCCCAATCATGAGAGTTAAAAGGTGTCCAGGCAAGAACCAAGCTGTCCTGTGCCTGGAATATGAGGCCATGAGCCTCAGCCCCTTCAAGACTTTCCTTTTTCTCTTATACCACACCCCTGCCCAGAGAGATGCCTGCTCCTCCTGTCCAAATCTCAACCAATCCCTCTGCACTTCCACCTTCTTCCCTCCGCAAGAAGGGCACAAATCCCCCTAGCCTATCTCCCTGTTCCAATCTCACCTCCCCAGGATGCAGAACCCGCTGTTTTGCCAGGACATACAGGCTTGTACTGACACAGCCATCTCAGTCCAACCCTGCTTGCTTCCATTCTTCCATTCCCCACACAAAGCGCCAAAATCATGACCTTGGAGGAGATTTGGGGCTCGCTTTCCTCCACCCAGCCCAGCTCTGGTGGGAAGCCAGGCTGAACACAGGCTGCTGAGCCTCAGCTGTCCCGAGCACTCGAGGGCTGTAGGGAGCATCCTGCCCACGCCCTCTCTCTGGGGCCCACACGCTGCCTTTCTCTGCAGTGACGGCCTGAAAGCAAAGGGCTGTTTGCCTCCAGGAAAAGTTGCATGTGAAACGCCCAGCAGAACACATACAACTCAAGCAGACATAATTATGTCTTAAAGGGGAAAATTAAGGTGCCAAGCCTTTGATTTGTATTCCCAGCAGCAAACTGACAAAGCCATGAAAGGCTGCATTTTGGTTTTTTCCCATACGTGGGTTTTACAGAAGGTTTTACTTTAAACCACAAGACAAACATGAAGAAAAATCTTCCTACTGAAGCTTGTTTATAGTGTGTTTTCCCATGTGTCATCCCCTCTTGTACTTAAAGGTCACCTCAACCAGAACTTCACAGATTCATTCCCAGGTCTTCTTGTGAAGTGTTAAGAGGAATCTATATCATGTTAGATTGTAAAAATACTACCTCCTTCTAACAGTGTGGTTAAGTTCTGATTTAGTAACAAATACGTTATTTAATCTCTCCAGTCTGATATCTAGCATATCCTATAATCATTAAAAGCCACAAGTCTCTCCCATAAAGCTGCTCTCAGTACCTCGTATCCCACAATTGTCATTTTTTTGATCTTCCAACAGCTCTGTGAAAAGTCCACTGCTATAGATACCTACATCCCAGAGGAGGCACTTTCCTTTGAGCTCCTCTGTTTCATCAAGCTATTAGATGACCTGAAGTCACTGGGAGCACCAGATTAGAGAATCCAGACTTTTGTGTGAGTATTTTATTTCTGACATTCCACCTTCTGAGAGATGGTTGTAGGTGAATAATTCTTCTACTCTGTCAAAAGATATATTGGTTTAATTTAATGCATTTCTGCAAACAGATTCACATTTGAGACCCCATCTGGAGTACTACACCCAGTTCTGGGACCCACGACATAAGAAGGACATGGGCCTGATACAACAGATCCAGAGGAGTCCACAAGGATGACCAGAGGGCTGGAGCACCTCTCCTGTGAAGACAGACTGAGAGCTGGGGTTGTTCAGCCTGGACAAAGCTTCAGGGAGACCTTACAGCACCTTCCAGTACCTAAATGAGGCCTACAAGAAAGAAAGAGAGAGATTTTTCACAAGGGCAGGTAGCCACAGGACAAGGAAGAATGGCTTCCCGCTGAAAGCAAACAGGTTTAGGTTAAATAGAAAGAAGAAATACTTCACTTATGAGAGTGATGAGGTACTGGACATCTGGAAAAGCTGTGGCTGCTTAAAGAAAAGTGTCACTGACTGGATATAAAAGAAGCTCCAACTTCTGCTTTTAGAAGAGAGGAATACTCTACTACACATATTCCACAACAAAAATTTAGCTAATTTTTCTCCTCTAGTCAATGGGGGCTTAGCTCTGACACAAAAATTACCTGTACTATGCCTTTGGTCCCAATCATATTTGCAACAAGTCTCCAAAGCTTGCCATTTGTAGTCTGCTCAGAACATACAGAGATTAAATATAAATCACCCTGAACATCTGTATAACTGCTCATCTGTGCAATTTTTAAAACCTTGCTGAAAACAGGACTCTGAAAATGCAGAAAATGTCACTTTAATCATGGCCAGCAGCCACGTGCTATTTTCTAAACACCAAACAGGAAAGAAAGAAAATCTGTTATGTACCCCATGGTAGTAAAAATTCTTCCATCAAAATGCTGGTTTATGGTGATTCAGCTGCAGATAAGGAGATAATATATTTTTCTGACTGTATAAAGAGTGAAAAATTTATTTCCAGAAAGGATGCAAAGTAGAAAAGGCATTTGCAATCTAAATTTATTTTGTAAAAAGTTTATAATCCAGTATGTACACTGAAGGTTTTTATAGCCCCTCAAGTCTTCAGTGTGAACACACACTGGGAACCTTTAGGAGACAACACAAACAGAAATGTGACTGCTTAAATCATTCTCTTGTTCAAAATGATTTTCTACAGTAAACAGTTTCACAATTGCCCTCAATTTAATTAAGTTAATTTTATGGCTAAACTACTGCCCCAGTTGGAGCAAGCTGGCCTTGCCATGATACTGTGGCAATGCTCAGTTAATATTTTCTTCCTGGTTGCCAGGTCCTGGCTCCAGGGCACAACACAGTAAAAACCAGTGTGTTTCTTCTGAATTCTGCAAGTACTAAGACCCTCCCAAAAATCCACCATCATTAGACATTTTAATACAGTACTCTTAATATTAATATCAGACAATATTACCATTAGGTAGAATCACTACCCTTGGGTTGCCATTCACCACCACCAGGACCCGTTTGCCTGGGCAGCCCAATTCCCATTGACATTAGCAACCTTGTCTCCTCACCTTTATGAAATCGGGCTGGCATGAGTTAGAAGACTCTTGTCGGGAATGTTACAGGCCAGCTGGACAGCAAAAGAGCTAAGACATGAAGAGTCTTCAATACCAGTGATATTCCAGGCATGGAGTGGAATAAAAGAAGGGGTGTTTTATCTTTTCAGTGTCTAAACTGGAGGAGAAAGAAAAGAAGAGGGGAAAAAAAAAAAAAGAATTAACTGGAAAGAAAAAATTTGCTGCCTGACATGTGTTTTTAAGGACAGACTATAAGTACAGTTTTCACAAGTATAGCATGGCAATACATAGGCTAGCACTTAAAAAACCTTCTCATTGGGAACAAGCCTGACTCTTCACCATACCTCCTTTTGTCCCAGTTCCTGACTCCAAAGAAATGCCAAGGATGAGTAGTAACTTCTAGGTCTGAGCTGAGTCTCATTTACAGCAGGGGTGTCCTGTGAAGAGCATGTTCAAGTATAAACCACAACCTCTTACTTTGTGTAGTGACCATTATGAAAAGAGCCAGGCCTTCAACAACTCCCTCAGAGAATTTCACCTCTTCCCAATACACGGGTATTGCAGACTCCCAGGCTCTAGGGAGAGCTTTTCTATATCTGAGAAAAGTGAAAACTAGAGAATTCAGGCTTCTCAGAGTTTGACATGGATGTGAGTTGTAGGCAGTTGCTCTAGTTTTTTGGTTCACTTTTTGGCAGGTATAAAATTTCACAAGAAAATTTTTGTGAGCAAAAGCAAAAAACAAATGCAGAAGAATGAAAACCTTTAGCCAAAAGAGTCTCTGAGACAGAGATGATTTTATTGATGGCTGAGGATCTGTGGGGGCTATGCAAGATCAGGAAGGTTTTTATGAAGTCTGTTGGTTTTTTTGCTTATTTTTTAAAAAATAAATTGATATTGTAGGGAGCAGGATGTTTATTTTTGTATAACATTTCTCAACTACTTCTATAACATTTGTGGGTTTTAACATGTGTAGAGCATCTGGTAAAATAAGTGCATGAAGATTGTGTGTAATTGCATAAATCACAATGATTTGGAGACCTGCATGAGAAGAAAGTGTAAAGAATGTAAAGCTTTGCTTTGTTTTTAAACAACCACTAGGGCACCCTCTTCACGTGCAACACTGAGTAAAGGTCTAGTGCCCTCCCAGCATACACAAATTGAAATTGCCTCACTTGCCTTCACACCTAAATCACTCACTGATCGTCATACTGTGATTCCTTATTGGGAAAGAGGTCACAAAAAGTACTACAATATCTCCTCTTTGACGATGTTAATCATTTTGGGGGAGATGGACCTAACCTGGCTCTTGGGTTTCTAAGACCCTGGGCCCTGGTTTCCTTAAGCAGCAGATGTGCATCCCTTGGGAAACAATGACACTCTCTGGCACTTACCTCTGGCAGCTGCAGGAGTGAATTAAAAAAAAAAAATCCAATGTATCTGCCTACCTTTTGTCAATGTAAACAGCAGCACAGAGATAAGGTGGACAGTCTATTGTGCTATTCAGTTGAAAATACCTATTAAGGATTATGTGTTTTACACTTATGTTTACCTCGGCTGATACCAGCAAGGTGTTAAGTGCTGTTATAGTTAATCCAAAGTATTCTAAAAGTCGCCTACATTTTACATACATTATGACCACTCAAACCATTCTACTTGGATGACTGAATACCCCAAAAGATTTATAACTGCAGCAAATGGCTACTAAAGACCAAGGTTTCCTCCCTCTCCCCCCATACTTCACACACAACAAATTCCTTCTCCGCACCACAGAGCTGCCCCAGGACCCCTGGGTGTCTGACACCAGGACAGGATTCCTGGTTACACTGGGCCTGCCTATGTCAAAAACCAAGGACACATTTCCAATTAATGTAAAGATGCATCAATATTGGACTAAAATCATTAGGGGGATGTTGGAAATAACTGTAAGTATCCCTTATGCTACAAACACCAATCTGCAGGATTTACCTTAAACTTACAAATAAGCAGCCTTTTCCAGCATGGAAATAAACTGGTTTAATTCACAAAAAAAACATTAACTAAGTCCATTAGTGTGGGTTAACATTTTGGTGCCATTAGTGTTGAAACAGAGTTAGAGGCTGTTTTGAAAAATGGCTTTTGTTAAAAAAAAAAAAAAAATCAATCTTTTTCATCCTCACTGCTTTTTCAGACCCTTCCAGAAGGAGGTGGCAGACAGGAGACAGTTTGGAAGAAAGTTTTTCCACATAAAATTATCTGAGAAAAGAATTCTATTAGTTAAAACTGTGCAGAAGATGAAATCTTCACTTATTGAGGCCAATCCAAAGTTATGTCCTTTGTTCCCTGCACAGCTTATAAATATTATTTTAAACAAAACAGATTACAGGTTTCTGTCCTTACAACTTATGACCAAGACTGTGAGAGGAAAAAACCATTTGACCTGAGAAACTAAATATTTTGAATGATGTGTGCTTGATTAATTTTAAATCTGTAATCTGAATTAAATCTCTAGTTAAAGGGAGTTTTCTGGAATTATGAAAACATAGTATGATTCACAATTGAAAGAGAGGTTAGTCAACCCTAATTTACATGCAAAACTCAATTCATTTCTAATTATGAGACCATGACCAGTTTTAAATAGTACATTTTCTCCCACCCCCAATTCATGTATACCCTTGTAGCATTTTTTTTTTCTTCTGAGAAATAAATGCAAATTCCTTTCTGTTTGCACTTAACAGCAATTAAAAGGGTGGCTGCATTCAGAAACTGATAGTAATGAGCAGGATATAAAACACAGTAATAATAAGAAGAGCAATTTCATCACAATTGTCCTGTAGTCAAAGCTACAGGAGAGGTCTGTACTTTGACCAAGCAATTAAAATCACTGTTTGGAATGAGTGAGCTTCATTTCAAATTTTGTTCAATTTTATTCCTATTTATATGTCAATTCCTTGGAATGACTATCTTAAATATTTAGTTTGTAATTGTAGGAGCTGCTGGAAACTGGTTGGACTTTAAAAAAAGTGAAGGCCCTGTGTTACTTTGACTCATATCGGCAGTGGAAAGTAACACAGGGTGCCACCTACATGAACCAAGAGGCCCACCCAGCACACCTGGCCCCAGAGGGGTTCCAGTGGAACCACCTCAGGGACCATCTGCCCAACTTGGTCAGCTTGATGCAGCCACCAAAAGAGCAGGTTCAGACAGGGGAGGTCATAACACTCCTGCCACTTTTATGGGGATTGATTTACCAGATTGAGAGACACAATCCAATTACACCGAATCTGAAGAGCATCCTCCCTCTGCTTTATTGACACAGTTGTTTAAATCTAAATTATAGTTTTAGAAATTATTCTCGAACAGTAAAATTCTGTCTTCCATTTTAATATAATTAAGAGATAATGTCAATGGAAGAGAACCTTGCCAGGAGATAATGAGCTCATGCTGACAGACAAATATTAAGGTGAAAAAAGCATTTTGTGAAAGCGTATTTTTTTAATCCAGTAATTAAAATTTCTACTATACCAACTGATCAGCGTCTAAGTACAACAGACCAATGGACTGGTGAAGTGACAAAACTGGTACCATAAATGTTTGTCAATCTACATTCTCAGTGTCTTTGGACAATGTTTGTAGCAGCCAGGAAGAGGGATTTCCTCCACCCTGATGGAATGTTCTTCCTTTGCACATGGAGACATCCTTTAGGACATTCCCTTTTGGAAACCTGCCAAATATCAATAACAGGTCTCCTAGCTTAGTACTCACCATCGCTCCTCTTGCAATGTCAGTTCTCCTGCAGCATCTGATCCACAGTGCTCTCTGTTCAATCAGTATGATACTTTTTAATATCCTGGTGGAAGAAAGACTCTAAAACCTACCAGTATCATGGAAAATCAGGTCTTTGAATAATCAGCTTGTCTTAAAGGACCTAGCAGATTAAAGAAAGCAATGATTCATTCCTCTATCTTCAGCCTTTTGTGCGTAGCTTGCAATAGCAATATCTGCTCCTCAACTTGTCAAACTTGTGGTCAAAGCAGTGGTTGAGTAGGTGAATTCTTGATGCCATGGATGTGTTTGCATTTCTTGCACACCTTATCCATGTATTTTTCATAAAATCATCTCATTTTTGAGAAAAGTGACATGTATTTGTCACTACACAGATCATCTTTCAATAACTGTGTACATAGTGGATCCTACATATTGTCCACGTTTGGACAAGCAAGATGGACTAAAATACTGATGACTAATGTCAAATTAAAAAAGGAAAAAAATTTGCATAAAAAGCAAATTGAGACCAGTAAGAAAAATTACTTAAAGCATAAAGCATTAAATAATACTATAAAAGTAGAACTAAATAGCACTAGCACTGTGGTATAAGATGCACACAAAGGCAGAAGAAAAGATTTACCATTTGGCAGCAGTACATGAAATGGGAGCATACAATACTATGTGCAAGGGCACAAGCTAGACTTGGTCTTGGATGAGTTACAGGGAAAATGAATATTTAGTAGGCATTAATAGCATTGCCCTGCTTAGCAATACACTACAGCTGGCTCAGGTGCTTGGAGTTTAGGAGAAGTGTTTAAAATATTAGAAGAAATACATAGAGGCAATAGAGGAATTAGAGGGTAAGATGTGTGAGGAGAGACTTCGGGAGCTAAACTTACATAGTCTCAAAGAGAGAAGACTCAGGGGGCCTCAATCACAGTCTATAAATACCTTCAAGGTAATAATATAAATGAAGGAAGGGAATTCTCTGGTCTCAGAAGATAGCAGGACAAGGAGCAATGGCCTGGAGCTAAGGAAGCAGGAGCACAGGGTAGGTTCCAGGGAACAGTTCTTCACTCTGGCCTCCGCTGTGCCAGATGAATCCACTGCAGGGAGGAGGAATTGCTCTCCTTCCCCCGGCTCCCGGGCACATGGCCCACACACACAGCACTTGATGCATCCACGACGGTTCCAGCCAGCCAAAGCCCCCCCGAACCCGTGCGGCTCCGAGCTGTGCAGCAGCACGGACACGGCCACACGTGCTGAGGGCTCCCGCTGTCTGCGTGGGCCCGCAGGTCCCCTCACAAACACGGAGTGGTTCCAGAGTGAAGGCCCCATTAGCCCGGCACCACTTCTGTGGGCAGAGGAGGGACGTTGTGCTTCTCCACGGCTGCACTTCACCACGCTGGGATGTTTCTAGTCTTAGAACATGGTTACAAAGGGTGGTTTTGCACATTTTGCACAGGGTGAATAAAGCTCAAATCACATATTGGCAAATGTGGTTGCTTGGCTTCCATTTATCCACTTGGTTTGGTGGGGAACAAAAAGTCACAACATTAAACAGAATGAATCCTTGTGTCACTCAGCTACTCCTAGGATATATCCATGTGCAGAAACAGTAAAAAATGTGACTCCTCCATTTTTACAGGAAAATCTTTTTGTCATTAGAAAAGAATATCCTAACATTTTCATTTTTTGTGCTAGTTCAAAAAGCAAATCCTAGCTTGAGTTTCTCTGGCTATTTTCTATCCTCCAATCTACCTGAAATTATGATGGTGACAATTCACAAGCTTCAAAGCAAAAAAAGACAGCAAATTCTGCAGATGCAGAGAGGCACCTGCATCCAGCAGAAGCCAAAGCACTGAAAATGAGGAAGGACTAGAGCGACTGAAACAATAATATCTAGGTTGCATGTACCACACCATCATTTATACAGAACCAGGTCACCCACCTGTAACCTGGTAAGACACATTCCTCCTTAAATTGACAGACGAAAGATGTCCGGAAATATTTTGGATTTGTATCAAGCTGGCTTTTCTACATTTTTTAATTTGATGTGTCTTGAAATTGTGCTTTACATTTGCAACCTTGCTGGGAACTTGCATCTTGCCTCAACTCAAAAACTACCATCCCTGTTAGCACAGATTTATGTTTAAAACTACCGAACCTGTTATTAACATCAGACAACTTAATTACAGTCGGACACTTCACATATGGTGCTTGGCACCTCTGGAAAAAACAGACCTCTCAGCAGGGCGCTGACATACGTGTAAAAACTCCATAGGCAGACTGTCCTGAAATGCTAACCTGTGAGAGACTCATTGCCTTGTTAAACATAATCACCTCCCACTGCAAAAAGGAAGTCAGAAGGGAACTCCTGTACAGAGATCTATTCATTTTAAAAGGTGGTGTTTGTGCTACTGAATACCCCAAGTAAATACTGTTATTATAAAAAAAAAGATTTGAGCTGCTGTTAAGACAGATATGTTTGATGGTTTCAAAAACTGTTTCCTACATTTATAATTGAACATACGTAGCAGTATCAGCTCCAGTGAGGGCTTCCCAGCTCATATTTGCATGCTGCAAGTTACAGCTTAAATGTACTAAAGTATATATTTGTGCAAGCTACCATACCACATATTGACTGAAAGGCTAGGCAGCTTTGTAAATACACACTGAAAAAATTATCTGTCTTATTTGTGTGTTGTCAAGAGACTGGAACCACTTCTGGGTACATAAGATACATTTTTAAAATTATCTAATTATGTACAATATTTAACTTGAAAGACCTGTAGCCATTTTGGCCTCTTAGGAAAAAGAGCATACATGTTTTATAACTCTAAAATAATGATTTCTAATAAAATATTAGAAAGTATTGCAGCCTTAAAAATTACACAGTCCAAATGAGTCTACATCAAGAAAGGCATACATGGCATCTGTAAGAGTACAGTTGGTAACACCAGTTTTCAATGTGAATTGCTTCTGTAGTAGCAATTCTTTTCCTATAATTTCTTTGTTTTCTTTTAAAGGCAGCAAGTAATGCAAAATAACTTTTTCTTTGTATATTCAAAAGCAGTGGAAGAAAATCTCCATTTTTTGTATCTATCAGAACACAGCATCAGTGAGCATTGTTAACATTTATATTTAGCAAGTCCCAGAGCTTTGCAAAACACAGAGAACACATAACTCAGTAGTAGCTATTAAAAAAGAACAATTTTATTTTTTTCACAAACCAACCACTGAATACTTGTCCGTCTTAAGTAACTGCTCTGGAAAAAAGATAGCAAGAAAGCAAGCAAGCATTTTAAGGTGAAAAACATTGACCCATTATTAGAGTTCTTTGTTTCATTATTACGCAATCCTGCTTCCTAACAGCAGGGATCCAAAGCCTATCAAGTGATGCAAACTGTTGCAGAACTAAGTCACTGTCCTTTGACATCCATTTCCATCCATCCTCCTCCTTGGAGTGGTATCCTCTGTGCATCCAGATTGGATTTTTATTTAAGACACATTTTTAAATTGACATCTGTAGTCAGAGGCTATCTTTGTCTACCCTCTACAGTGCAGGGCACATTTCTCAAAACTGAGAGGAAGGGGTGTGGGAAAGAGAGGAACAAAATGGAGGAAAAGGGAGATACAGAGAAAAAGAATATGGCCCAGTAAGTACTGAGGGAATCTCAGGCTCTGGAGACGTGCGTTCAACTCTCTGCTCTGCCAAATTCCCTGCATAATGCGAGGAAATCAATTAGTACCTTATCTGTGAAATGGGGATACTCAATTACACACAAGGGGATTATGAAACTAAATAAATAGTCACAAATTTCAAGTGATTTAGTCAGTATAGAAGTAAAAGACAAACAGTACCAAGAGAGAAGCATATTAAGATTTCTATTCTACACACACACACACAACAGGATTATTACTCCAATGATTCTTCCCCCTGCAGCAGAAGCAAACTCCTCTGCACTACCAGCTCCAACTCCCAGTTCCAGCAGCCCAGAAAGCAGCTCTCAGAGTGTGTCACAAATGCCATGCACCTCCAAGATGGATAGAAGCACCAGCCAGTTTTAACATGGATAGCAGTAGCTTATGCAACCAAGAAACTACAGCAACCTTTCCTTCCTTGCAAATGTTACCAGAAAGGGAAGAGGAGCTGTTGTCTCCTCGGGCAGGAATGAGCCTGTATCTCCAACTGATGTAAGCTGGGAAATTACCTCTGAAAATCCTTGCAATGAAGGCAAATTTAACCATAGACTGCAATCTGACCTGAAGAATTACTGAGCTGCAGGTTAGACTATTGTTTCTGTAAAAGTAGAACATCTCAAAGATTTATAGGGAAAAAAATAGGTATAAAGGGTGTCATTAACAACTCATGAGCTCCTAACAGTGAGCACACAGTGTCACTTGAGCACTGTATTTAGCTTCTGGAGTTAGCCTGGGAACCAACACACACAGTGCCATGTGCTGCTGCTGGCAAATGATCTTTTAATGGCAACAGCTACATGGGGTGGCTTCCATTCAGCTACTGCATTGCCAGATGATGATAAATGATAATGAGAAATTATTACAACTATCAGAAGTATTAGTAAATATTCCTACTGCTTGGTATTATAAATCTAGAGCAATCTTCAAGAATGATGTCAAACCACATGATGCACACCACACAGTTAATTTTACACTTCATAACTTGAATTTTAGGACCATATTCAGCACTACTGAAACAGGAATCTATTAATTCTTTAGAGTGCTATGACTATATTTATGTCATCAATGAAGAAACTTTAAACATATGATAAAGTACTATCTTGACAGTAAAAAACAGTTGAAGTTTAGTGCAGTGTGCCAATTCTTCTTTCAAGCAATTTACGTCCTCTTTTTTCACTCCACCTCCGATGGCAGAGGCACACCCAATATTTTCGGTGAGATCTTTTAAAATCTTAGAAACATTGAATAATTTAGGTTAGAATGGAACTCTAAAGAACATCTAGTGGGAGACAAAAAGTAAGCACATGAACTCCTGTAAAGACAAAACTCAAAACACCAAACCGAGCACTTTCTTGATCCTTCCCAGCTCATGAGCCTTAGGAAGGCCCGGTGATGACCTGACCTGGACAGTGGTGCTTCCTGCTGCAGTGGTGCCATGGAGGGAGAGCTCTGGCTCTGTGCTTGCCCAACCTCTGCTCAGACCCTGTGCTCTCGGGGCACACGAGGGATGCAGTGAGGACCCTTTCCAGATGGCTGAAAATTGCCTCCCTTAATAGTGTTGTCACTGTGGTCTGAAATCTAAAGAGCCTCTGTACAGGATTTTTGCCTGCCAAGAAAGATCACTTATTAGAAAGAAAGCAACGAACTACATTTTTTTTTTCATTCTAAGAAAATGCCAAATAGTCTGTTGACAAAATGTTTCCCTTTTTATTTTGGGGGGTGTAGGGGTGTGTCTTTTTTTTTTTTTCAGTCAGTTGAACCATGCAGGCTGTTGGATTTTTTTAGTGATCTGACTACTGATATTAAAATAATATAAAAATATACCACAGCATTTTCAAGCGCCAATAATTCAATCCAGGCATATTAATAGGTTACCTTTTTCTCCAAATACTGCTGAGCATGCCACAGGCAGTCATCAACTGGAAATTATTTTTATTCAAGAAGGATGTGCATGCCTACAGCACACAACTCAAGAAATGTCTCTAATGAGGCAATATGAAACCATTTAGTGACAACTATGTTTGAAAATGCAAAAATTAAAAACTATTTGCAAGACACGTCACTGCATTTGCTTGAATGCAGATATCTGGACCTACCTCAGAGCAGCATTAACACTGCCTGAGTCAACAACACCACCATTCTCTCTCCAATGCGTGGTATGACTCTATAAAGCTTAAATTCTCTCAATTAGCATTTACTGTCATTAAATCAGCTTTTAATTATCTGAAGTTATGACAACAGCATATTACATGAATTCACATCTCTTTTGAGCCTTGAAAGAAACTGTTTTGATTGCTCTTTTAAGAGTGATCATCTCTCAGTCCATTACTACAGGGCTCTGTAATCATTCCTTTAATTTGGATGAGAAGCTGATAAAATACATATTTGGAAATCACTATGCTTACAAATTAAATTTTCAGCAGGTTTTCAAACTATAATAATTCTTGAAAAAGAACAATGTTCATTTAGACTGGATATGACATAACTAGACAAAATTAGAAATACTTCTTGTAAGGCTGTTTTCCATTTACCCCATGCATTTAAAAATAATACTTCTTGAAATTGTAACAAGTTGGAAATCAGAAAAAATTTGGAACTTGTTTATACTCCCTTTTCCCCCCAGAAGGAGAAAAAAAACCCCAACTATCATTAAAAATATATGATTTTGTGGAAATTTTCAGCATCAACAAAACTCATATTTTCCCACATAATACAGTTTTGATGAAAACCATCTTGCAGGGAACAATTCCAAAAAGCTGGCAGAACAAAACCTGAAGACCTAGGTTAGAAATCAGGTTTACTTAAATTGAGTTCTGGTCAATAACTTCTCTCCCTAGAGACACTGTATTTTGGAAATCAAACAATATAAATTATTCACTATACAAATAATAATAATAAATACCCAGATTTATATTTCATGGTTAAGTACTCCAAATACAACTGTGTTCCAGCTCCTAAGGAGATACACAGGGACAAACGGTCAAACAGCCATCCCTTTGTATACAGTGCTGCACAAGATGTAAAAGTTTTTATAAACTTGTTCTGGCCATACTCAAAATTCTCTAAGTCAAAAACTTACCTCTCAGTGAGGGTACTTTACTCAAACTTCAATGCCCAGTATAAACCATCAGTGAGGTTTGTGATCTGTTAATGCTTCTAGAATATTTCCATTGTTCTCAAAAATCCTATTCTATCAAAGGATAATTTATCCTGCCTGAAAGATGAGGCAGGGCTTCGAGTTTAAATATTAATTATCAGCTTTCCCAAATCACACCTTGGCTTTCCCTCAGTCTAGTTCTTTTCCTGTTAACATACCATTGATCATTTAATTAGCTATTACTCAGACTTGATTGCACTCACCCTACTACTGCCCACCCATAAGATTACTGATGCTGCTTGAAATGAATGGCAGTTGCCACTGCAAGACAACATTAGTTCCTTCTGTCCTCCTTCCTCTTCTATTTTCAGATTTTCTCCTGGCCATGGGCTACAACCACCTGGTGTTTTACAACTCTTTGCTGTTACAAAGAGCAGCTCCAATTTCAACATCTATCAGTTACCAATTCAAAGAGAAGCTGAAACGTAGTACACCACTGATGCATTTAGACTTAAGCCTAAACCAGAAGTGGTCAACTTTGACCCTTAGGAGAGACATTGGTGTTATTTTTAGTTTTGAGACCTAAAATCTTAATGAAAAGCATCTTTGACTACACAGTTGTAGCCACTGTAGAATTAACAGTTCATAAGCTATTCCATTATATAAACAACACTGACAAGTTTCCATTTTCATTGCAATTGTGTTGGGTTTGCTTGCCAAGGGTTTGGTAGTGGGGGTCTACAGGGTGGCTTCTGTGAGAAGCTGCCAGAAGCTTCCCCCGTGTCCAGAGGAGCCAAGGGCAGCGGACCCCAGACAGACCCACCCTGGCCGAGGCCGAGCCCGTCAGGGACAGTGGTGGAGCCTCTGGGGTAACCGAGGGAGGGGGAAAAGGATGCGCAAGGGCAACAGCAGCTGGGGGAGAGGAGTGAGAACGTGTGAGAGGAGCAGCTCTGCAGACACCGGGGCAGGGAAGGAGGAGGGGCAGGAGGTGCTCCCGGTGCGGGAGTGGAGATTCCCCCGCAGCCTGTGGTGAGACCATGGAGAGGCAGCTGTGCCTCTGCAGCCCAGGGAGCTCCAGAGGGGAGCAAAGTTAAGCCTGGGAAGAATGGAGGGGTGGGGCAAGGGGTTTTAAGATCTAGTTTTTATTTCTCATCATTCTACTACAATTTCATTGGTGATAAATTAAGCTAATTTCCCCAAGCTGAGTCTGTTTTGCTTGTCATGGTAATTGGTGAGGGATCTCTCCCTGTCCTTATCTTGACCCATGAACATTTTTTGTTATATTTTTTTTTTACCTGTCCAGTTGAGTGGGAGGAGTGATAGAGTAGCTTTAGTGGGCACCTGGTATCCAGCCAGGGTCAATCCACAAATTCAAGTCACCACCATGGCAGCAATTCACAAATAACACTGCTTCAGACATCACAGCTGAACCAGGTCAAAAGAGAACGGAATGGAAACTGGTCTCCATGAGAAGTGCTGAGTACTGCAGTGCGAAATTACTTCACTCAGCCTAGTCAGAATTGAAATCACAGCCTCCACAGCCCTCCAGCAAAGTGGGAAAGGGGTTAAGTTTACACAATTTGTACAGTGCAGGAAGGTAGTGCTGAAGGGAAAAGAAGGATCTCATAAAAATCCCCATACACAAAGCTTCATGAAATAGCTTCTCTACAGAGATTCACAGCAAACTCACAGCACCAGACAGCATAAAATGGTCTAAATATTAGTTCAAGTGGGGATGTGAAAGCCATATCTCAACTTTAACTTAGTCATAACTCCATTTCTCAGCCTTTTGAAATGTCCTCAAACAGAAAACTCATTCCAAGTTGTTCAGAAGCGCACTGAAAAAGGTCCTCAGATTGGTGTTATAATTAATAGGAAAAGCTGAAAGCCATGCAGGCCATTAACAAAAACCGGAAAAGAAGAATGTGATTTATCGAGAGCTAACAGAACCGTAATGGAAGATCTGAGAGAGAGCAGTTGGTACATTACTGATTAATACTGTATACTGAGCAAATTTTCCAAAATTTTTATACAGAACTCACAAGTGTACAACATCCATGTCCCCTTTGCTACAGGAATTCAGTCACACCTCTCTATCTGTAATTCTTTCTAAAATGTCAGGGGTAAAAAGGAAAGAAAATAATAAAAATCAGAAATATTCAAGCTTGGGAAAAATGATGCCATATTGAAACACGCAAAACTGTGAGTGCAGTGTTAACTCATACCCGGTGAAAGAGGCAGAGCAGACTAACAGCAAGTCACAGCCCCACTCAGGAGGGGAAGACCCCAACAGCACCTGCCCTTCATCCCTGTGTTGAACACACCAACACAGTTAAGGCACTCCCTGACTCGTGTCACAACAGAACAAACTACTTACAAATACCTGAGCACTCTTAATTGTAATAAACTTATAAATTGCATTTATACAAACAGAAAATAAATTAGTTTTACATTAGGTAGCACTAAAGCCTATGTGGGTCATACAAAGTTGTATAGGAGGTATACATCTATAAATACCTAAATTTGAAGAAGAGTATAAAAAATATGCATACTTTGAGAAATGAATGAGAATTAAACCCCTACCAGTGGAATACTAAAGAACTGAAACTGATTATTTTGGATGCTCAATCTCAACTCAGCTCTTTTGCTGCTAGAGAGGCTGGAGCACAGGAACTCCAAACCTCACACACCTGCAGTTTGGTCCTATATCCACTCCAAAGCTCCTTCATCTGCCGGTGTAAGAGAGGACTGGGCTGCCCTGTCTGGGCTGGCAGGCTCCAGAACCTGCCTACAGGGAGGGTGCCTGGCAGGCAGAAGGGATGCTGATTTCAGTCTGCAAGAAAGAAAAGGCCATCAGGACCCAACCAACCTGGTGTGGCTGGGTGCCAAGAGTCACAGTGGGCTCGTGGTGTCACCCCAGGAGTCCCCACCTCTCCCCTTTCTCCAGGCCACCCCAGCCCACTGCAGCCATGGGACAGAGATCCTGGGAACTGCACCTAGCTTTTGCTGTGATGGGAAGTCCGTGCAAAGGTGTTAACCAAATTGTTTGCCAAAACCCACCCCTGGAGTCACACCGAAACAGGCACTGCTGTGATAGCCCTTAACTCTTTAATAATCACTCTGAGCCCTGAGTGCAAATCGACCTAGACCAATCCCTGAGAAGAAATATGATGGAAATACCCAACATGAATTTCATATACACAGAATATGTCAGTGCTTCCTTTCCAATTAGTCTCCTTGTTCTCATTAGCTGGTGCACTGCTACTACCTTGAACAACAAAACCACAGGAGCTTGTGATAATTAAGTTTTTTCCAAGAAGTGTTTGAGTCCACAAACAAAAGCCAATTCAATATTGTTTTTCTAAGCTGAAGAAACTGTTGATGTTTATTTGAATCAGAAACGTGGAAAAGTTAGAACACCACAAGCATTTGCATTAAAATTCAATCTTCACAAAAGACAAAAAACACAACCCGTCTGCAAACTTTCAAAAAATACTTTTTTCATTCTTTATTAAGATATAGTGATTAGTTTGCACTGTAGAGCTGAGTATTTTAAAGAAATGGTAGGATTAGATAGCACCTAGATGCATATATATAATTTATATACTTAGAGCTTTGATCTTTTGCAAAGAGATTCTGAGTTTCTTGTGAATCTTTTCCCTGCAGTTACAATTTCAGTTTCTTTACATCACCACCAGATGGGGCTCACTTATAGCTGAAATCACCGTTCATTACACAATTTTATATTACAGAAACAAATTATGTTGTACACTCACATATTTCTACTGCATGCACATTCATTTTCACAATATATTTGCACACTTTTCATCTCATGAAAAAATCTATATTTTTAATTTACCGATACAACTGGTTATGGATTTTTTAACATTATTTTTAATAAGTGCATCAATCTCAGAGCTATTTTCAAATTGTACAGTTTAGATCAAGTTGATAGTAGTAAGAAGAGGGGGTCTACTGCTAGAGAATTACAGTGCCAGCTTTCTAACTAGTTACAGGTTCGTGGGATCTGTGATGGGGACTATCTCATTACATGCCTCAGAACTACAGAATGCTTTAAAGCGTGCTGCATCCAGTTCTGGTGTCATTAACAGCAGCAAAATCAAACGCGATACCTGTGAGCAGTACTTCAATCTATTAAGAAACCTCCAATATTGTTTTGATGTACCAACATCCTTCCCTCCCCTTTTATTTTTTTTAAGGTCAAAGAAGGAGGAGTGAAACCTCTCACTGTACAGCCTGGAAATTCAGTCAGGGAAATGCCCTATTTTTATCACCTACTTTCTCTCTTTCTGAAGGCTTTTCTTGTTACAATATTTTCTCCTCTCTTCCCAGTTATACATGAGCAGTAATTCCCCTAGAAAATAACTGAGCTTCCATTTTAGCTATTGAAATTTCTCAGGACAGATTTTGTGAGTGCAGAAGGGCTTTAGCCTGTTCTCTCAGTCCAAGTAAGCAGCGCTGGGAACTCTCTGGTTGATGTCAATCAGAAACATACTGTGCTCAGGTTAAGCAGCAGCAGGGACCCTCAAATGCCTATTTGATAGAAAGATGGCAGACAAATAAAGGAGATAAGAAGAGCAAAATGAGAGAGAATAACTTTAAGTCCATCAGATGCTCAGCCACAGTGGTGAGAATGTAAAACTAATTAAAACAAATGCAAATCCATTTCATTATTGATAGTTTAGAGCCATAGACAATATATTAAAAAAATTCTGTGACTTCATCTTTGAAAACTCCAGGGGGCTTATCAGACCTGGCTTCTGCACAGACTAATCCTAATTCTGCATTAAAAACTGTGTCTCACACAAGTGCACCTCTGACTGCATGGTTTGGCAGCACCCACTTGAGTTATACGGTGCCTACTGCTGTAGTGCTCCATTGATATTTTTCAACAAACATAAACACAAGAGTATCTTTCCAGACAGTGACATTTCAGACAGCAGTTGATTAGCTCTCAGGACTCATCAGATTTTAAATAAAACCTGTATGCAGAAAAGTCTTTCATACATCACCAATACTCAGTGACAAAAGCCAGCCCTAAACAACAAATGTTGTGATGCCAGTTCACGTCTCTAAATGGGCGCCTGAACTGAAAGTCCCTCAGTCATAAGACAGGACTCAAGAGGAATATACAGTTTGCAGATCATATCACTTGTTAAGGAGATTGAAAATCTTATTTTGCAAACAATGAAGTACTTAAAAATTATTAGCCTGCTTCTGCAATATTTTATTTTAGTGGATGCTGAATTTAGCTTCACCCTAACATACTTGTGAGATAATCTCTGAAACTGCAAAATTAGGAAAATATAAACACTAGGAAATATGGAAAGCAACTGAAGGCTTCATGGTGAAGCTTCCTAATTTCTGCCTCTCATAAAATGTTGTTAGAATTGCCACACTTTAAGAGATCGTTATTTCTTTTTTGATGCTGAAGAGGCTTTTCTGGCTGCTGATCTGGAAGGGAGGTGAAGCAGTTTTCCTGGGCAGCCACTGGCCCCATGCCCCTGGCCCTGGTCACACAGGGGCACAGTGGCCCAAAGTCACCAGGGAGAGGGAGCAGACAGCAATACAGGCACAGTCTGCCACAAACAACACCCACTCCCAATCCGGGGCTGCAGATACAGCTGGGCAGAGGGGAAAAAATGAAAATTAACAAGTAACAAAACTCGTTAAGGAGAAAAGAAGGCAGCTAAGGTCTGATCATCCAAAAGATAAGAGGAGGAGGGAAGAAAAGGATTTACCCCCTGTTTAGCCAGCTCTCCCAGCAGGCTAAAGTAGTGGACACAGCTACTTTCACACAAAGAACGAGAGCAATGAAATGCTGGGACTTGCATGAAAAGACATCATCACATACAGTGTTGAAAGATGTTCAGGAGCTTCAGATCACCTGGTTTGCACTTGTTTTTTAGATATGTATGTGAACCAACCCCAGCTTCCCAAATCTTCCACTACACGACCAGTATCTAATTTTGTAGAGTAATGTTTGTGCTAAAACTGACTCACAAACATTCTGTTTCTTCCAAGAAATCCAGGATTAGGAGAAGAATGATTTTAAATGAGAAACATGGTCAAAAGTTCCTGTATAATTCCTTGAGAGGCCAATTTCCATGACATTTCAATTCCTCAGCATAGACATAGTTAAAAAAGGTTAATAGTGACTGTCTCTTTCAGTAGCAACACCATTTTAATTAATGCATTGTTATTAGAATGGATTTGGAGGGAAAACCCCAAAGTTATTCTGCAGCCATTACAACAAAAGATAGAGAAAGCTGAACACAAGCAGGATTTAATATTCAAAACTGAAACTAGCAGCAAAACAGCTGCCATTGTGAACTTGAGAAGTTGGATGAATTCACTCCACTGAATACCTTCAGTACATAGCCCACTTGATTTACTTCTGACTTCATCTACTGAATCCAGCAGCAGAAGCACATCTTTTTTCTTTTATGCTCCAGACTGGCACAAAACAGACCCAAAGGTACACCTTTGAAATGTAGTTATTGGTGTGTTATTGGAATATGCCTAAATGGTCATCAGATCCAATTGCTCCCATTTTTCATAACATATAAGCAAATTTTTCAGCTTTCATGCTGATACTGTTGCTTCCTTAACACTACGAACAATCTCAATCAGAACCATGGCATCCAGTGCAATCTGTCACAAATTTTTGTTCCACATTTCCATGACCAAGACATTATTTCTGTCTCTAAAGGCTGCAGAGTCCTGGTAAACTGGGTGAGATCCAGACAGCCATTCTTAGCCCCATCTGTGACTTTCACAGTAAGGCTTGTGACCCAAATGCTTCTGGAAATGTGTTGTCTTCTGCTGTGGCAGCCCTTTGGTAAGGTGAGCACCAGGGAAAGGTTAGAACACTGCTGCAATAGTTTTACATTGCATTCGTAAATTGGCAGTTAAAGCTTTGACAGAAATCTGAATTTGTTCATTCTTCTGGCCCCAAAGTACAGAAGAGTTTTGGCAAAGCAAATAAACTTTAGCAGACTGACCTAGAACACTCATTTATTCTTACAGCAGCTATAGAGAAACATATTTAAACATAAAGCCCTTCCCTGAAGAGCTTACATTTGAATGCTTGACAAGACCATGACGAGCAGTAGGAAGGCAGAGGGATCCACACTGAGAAGAGTCACTGTAATAGGATCACAAGACAACTTCATGTAGCAAGGGTATAGTCTGCATGTTTGTGAGCTTTCCAAGAACTAATTACTGCTCTTGTGGGTGAAAAAAATAAAAGGGAACACTTAACAGTTTTAAATGGAGCTGAATAAATGTGGAGGAAGAAATAATGTTTGGTGCAAAGTGTGAAACGGAAAAGGTCTCAAGGCTCATATAATTTACAGAGGAGGCAAACAAGAATTGACAGGTCACAGAGATAGGCCAGGACAAAATTGTAAACAGTTCTGGAGAAGCAAGAACAAGCTTCAGCATTTCTCTTGGAGCAGAATCTGAAAGGGTGAGGGGAAAAAGGGTAAAAAGCTAATTTCAAGACAACATAATAAAATATTTAAAAGGCAAGTACTGAAATGTGGCATTTGTACTGAACACACTTGGTTGTCAATGCAAATACCATAAAGTTTAACATTTTAGGTTGAACAGATGCTTAATTGTATGCACTTAATGAACCATCATAAACCAGGAAGATTCCTGATATGGTTGGAAGCAATGTGTTACACTGCATAATGGCAGGGACAGATAAAGGAATCTCAACCTGATTGCAGTGAATGGGGTATAGCAGACAAATAGCCAGAGCTGCTAAGGTCCTGATTTTTAAAAAGCCTTTAAAAGTTTAAGCAAGCAAAATCTTTTTGTCTGGAAATAACGACAAAGGTCCTACAGTTCAGCACTGGCCTTCACCAAGGCAAGAAATGGGCACTGTGTTACCTCTACTGCAGTCCAGGGATAGTTATGGCACAACAGGGTGGTGCAGAAAAGCAGTAACCCTAGAAAGAATTCCCTAATTATGAAGAATTCTTTCTATTTCTGTCCCTTTCACAATGTGAGTCATAAAAAAGTTAAGGCTAATGACACTTAGAAAGAGAAGTAGAAGTTTCTCACAAAAATATCACAGTTTACATCTAGTTCTTTTCATTTACAGAAAAAATTGGTGGCACAAAACTCTTTCATTACTGTAAAGTATCCTTGGTGTCCTCTGAAAAATTCAGATTCAAATGTAATGACAAAAAGTGTTCACTTTGGTTTTACCCATTTTACATAGTTATCCCTATCAACTCTTGGAACAGTTTGTGAAACTAAGATCATGTCTAAAGTTAAAATTTTAATAGCTCAGAGGCTTATGTCATTATAGGCCTATATTATAGGACCAGGACCATTATAGCACCAGGACACAGCAAGTGTACAATCAGGCATAGCCTTATTTTGCAACTGCTCGTCCAGAAGGATGCTATCAAGCAGCTGAAACACAGGAAAGGAAGATGCTTTAAATGTGTGGAAGGAAAAACAAGAAAACCAAAACTGCTCCAAACAAGAGAATAATGGAAAGCACAAGACCAGCTGCTATCAGTGTATGAAAAAAATGGGCATTGAATGTCTCAAGGGACTTGAGCCACTGTGCATCACAATACTATTAATCTCTGGGAACAAGATGTTAATAAAGTTTCTAGAGCAATGGATGAGCGTAGGCATCTCTGGCTCTTTCTTTTCCAAAGTTTGCACCGGTGAAGTCAAAACTGGTTCTAGAAGTTCTTGCCATGGCATAGAAAGAGAGGCACATCTGCCTGCTCTGCACCTCCCTCATGCATGGCTCCTGTGTCCCAGCACAGCTTGTTCTCTCCACACTCCTCCACAGCCACCAGCCTACACATACAGCTCTGCTCAGTGCTTTGCTAGGGAGGTGTCTCAGCAGCCAGCTAGGAAAAGAAAGAGTGCTGGCAAGGGGGGACACCAAACACAGCACCCCCAAAGGCTCCACTGGCCCTCAAACATGTGCAGGGAACAGGTGGGCTCTGCTCAGCACTCCTGCTTCTTCCTCTGCTACAGGACAGGCCACGCCAGCACTCCCAGCTGTGGGAAGGGGGAAGCACAAACAGCTGAGATATGGTGTTACAGAGTAATGCTGAAGCTCAAGAGAGTCAACTCACAGGTTTCCAGGACCAGCAGCTATTACTTTTGGTGTCACCCAAAGATGCTGTTGTGATATCAATATTTGCATATTGCTACATGAGGACATTACACAGCACCTCTGGGCTTGATGAGCAAGACCTTGATTTTTCCAACCTCTGTTACAGAAAGTATTAGATTTGTATCACGAACACAAGCACATTATGAATACCTACATTAATTATCTGAAGAGAAGTTAATCGAAAGGTTACACACTACACTCTCACTGACATTGTTTAATCTTTATGTGCAATATGCATACTAAACATATCTACAGCTCCCACACCAAACAGCCAGAAATCCAGGACTCTAAAGACAAGACTGCTGAAGTAGGATAATTTCTCATACTTGAGGTTCAGCATCTGTGTGCTTTCTGAAATCTTCTATTCTTTTTTTCTTTTTAAAGGATCCAGCTATGAAAACACAGTTTGTCAAAGGGCTATTGATCTGTATGTACACCCCTCCTCCCACTTAAATGAGCTGCGAGGGGGAGCTGGGGTGCCTGTTAAACCTAAACCACTTACATCTATTTAAAGGTAACTTGTGACACGCACTTTAAGAAGGGCTGCTCTGCGTGTTCCCCGGCCCGCAGCTCCTTGATGCTCCCGGCCCTGCTGCAGGAGGCATCCAATCAGAGCGGCTGCCACTGGGGCCAGGGAGGCGGCCGGGAGTTTGATTTTCTATTCCAGCGGCAGTGCAGGGGATGTAAGGCAGCGAGTGTGTACGGCACGAATAATGAGTTGTACTAATTCACAGAAATTCACTTTTTTGCTGTCACACACTGCTCGTTTTTCTATAGACCAGGACTTTGAAAGTTCATTTTTATGTGTCATTTACTTCCCCAGGGTGTACAGCCTGCTAAAAATACCACTATTTCTACTCCTCTGATAACAGATTATTTATGCAAAGGCAGAATAATTATTCTTGACATACTGGAAGGCTCCCCCTTCTCCCCCCAAGTACCCCCAACTAAGGTAGTTTCAAATGATACCTTCATGAAGTACAGCAAAGGTCAATATTGTCAGCTAAAGCTCAACATTGAACACGAGTCTTCCAAACTCAGGATGCTGGAAGGCTTGTTAAGGGAAGGAAATTATTTTGCAGTTGTACAGGACATTTGATGTGAAAGCATGAAGAGAACACGACTGGGACAATGAGGTTTCTGTAACCAGTTACCCCATTCAACCCTGAAGAAAATGAAGTAAGATCTGTATGGTGTAGAAATAGAGTAGCAATTAAACCAGGCAGAAATATATGTGGGGGAAATCCTGACAACTGGCATCAAGAGGTTAACTCTTCTTTTCTTTTTAATCAGTAACTAGTTCTGTCATCTTTTGGTTCAGTGCAAAATCTCCCCAGAGAAGCACCTCCATTCTTTGAATGTCCATAAGGCAATTAGGTTTTACATTTTTAAAACTGAAGGGTTTTACAGGATGAGCCAATTTATATGTTTCCATAATAAGAAAAGACTCAGGGCTACTGAAGTATCTATTTCAAAATGGCTTAGGTGGTGCATTATTGAATCCTACAAAGCCAAGGGGCTTCCAGGTCCCAGAGTCTTTAACAGTCATTTTGAAAGAACTACCTGGGCAGAATACAGAACATCTTCATTTTTTGAAACCTGTAAAGCAGCCATTTGCTATTTGGAGTTCCTTCAACATGAGCAGTACAGAGCACTGTAAAGAGGGGTCCTAGCTTGAACACAGGCACCCAGAGGTAGAAGAGTGTTCTCACAGCACTGGGTGGTTATGTTTCTTTGCTCAAGAGCTTTTTTATTGTCTCAATAAATGCTGTTCGAGTCCCAATTATAAAAAACAATTGGGTGGATATAGCTGTGAGCAAAAATGGGTGATATCTTTCAAACTGGAGTAGTGTAACAGCTCTATCTACCAATTAAAGCCATTGAGTGAACAAATCTGATGATTAACTGGATATGTAATTAAGCCTTTATTATTAGTCTAATTGGACGGTTAGGGGAATTATTAAAGCTGTTAAGATTCTGTGTAGCAAGCTGACTGTGCAGTACAGGCAATATGAAATTCAGCTCATTACAAGCAAGGCCAAATGAACATATTTGAGTGGAAATTTGAGACAGCTGCATCCAAGTCTTTCAAAACAAACCCAAACAAACTTTAAAGTCACAAGTTCAGCAGAGAGAGATATAATGCCCTACTCGAACATGCATGGCAACAAGCCAAGCACAGACTCATTTCCAGGAGGATAAGGAGAGGGGAGAACTTCTTCTGTGATCTTGGCTAAAGTATTCTCCTTTCCTTCAACTCCCACTCCCATCATTCCTAACACAAGGATAAGGAGGAAGTTTTACAACAGAGGCATCTGACCAGCCAGGCAGCTGAAATGCAACTCCTGAAGCATTATGAGGAACAGAAGACTGGTTGATTCCTGAAAGAACTTGGTGTTCCAAAATCTGGTCCTGGGAACTTAAAAGAATGAGAGGGAAGATATGTGTGGGACATTGAGTAGCAAATCACTAGGCTTTCTGGGATCATCTGGTCTGTGTTCTACCTGTCCCAGGTCAAAGCCTGGACCCAGCAACAGTAACACGCTCAGTTGAGTTGAGAACCAGGTGTCTCATGTCCCTTACCAGCAGCAATAGCCACTCTTCCTCGCCTATCCTCACCAAAAGTTGGTAACAAAGAAACTAATACAGAAATTGTCAGGCTTAGCTAGTGACTGAGAAAGTACTTTAAGTAGCGTGAAGGTAAGAGGAATGATGATTATTGATTGAAGGGTTATCTCCATTGGCAGACACAGATTGTGCCAAGGGAAGCCCCTCAGTCCTGTGTATCAGCAGCCCAAAGACATAACAAAATTCTAAAAACAACAGAGATATAGACACCTCTTCTGCCTGCAATTAATGTCAATGGAGACCCCCACCACTGCACTCCAGTTGCAATCAAACTGTTTTAAAACTGCCAAAAGCAAGATGGCACATGATCACAATGCTTTTGCACGCACACAGAATATATCCAACTCTCTGTGGAAACCAGCGATAGATCTGATATGCTTTAACACTCTGGATAAGATAAATCTTGTAAGTGACTGTAAAAATGATACAAAATGTTACAGAACTCACAGTGTGTGTTTTGAGTCTGATTTAAGTTCTCTTCCCCTGTATGAGCTGCACACTACTACTGCTATGAACAAATTTCATTCAGAGGTAGTTTCCTCAACTCAAAACCTTGTAAAAATTGCTATTCTGTGTGAGAAATTCTAGTATGGACCAGGCATTGACACCTCCAATTAAATAGACATAATGAAATGAAAGAACACAACATATGATTCTATTAATTTGAAAAGTTGTTTTCTAGAATAACACAAAGAAATTGTAGCTCAGATATAAGGTAACCACAAATAAAGTAGCATATATTAACATTAATAATCAAAATCTACAAACTCCATTTTATCTATACAAGTGAGATTAGTTTTGTGCTGGTAAAGATCTCTTAAACCAAAATAATATGACAACGTGAAAGTAATTTGAAATAAAATGGCATGTTAAGTATAAAAACCAGCAAAATTTCAATTTCTCTTTGCTTTAAAGAATCATAAAGATCTTAAAAGAAAAACCTTTTTCTCTTGTCCATTAAACTACAGCACTTTCTGCTTTCACATGTCAAAATGTTTCCTTATTCTGTAGAGTATCATGTCACAGTGTTTACTGAATAAATAAATAAATTTTAAAATAATTTCAAATTTGAAATCATTTACTTCATGGATTAAAAAACACCCTAAGAACAAATTATAAAAAGATTTTCTCAAAAACTCAATTTTAATGCAATTTGAGGCTTGATATTCAAATTGACATAAACATAATTAAATCTTACACTTTGAAACCAGAACACTGTGATTTAAGAAAACATGGGAGGAAGGAGTTCATTACAGAAAGGCACTTAGTCACAGAAAAATACATTAGAAGAACATGTATTAGAAAGGCCCTTGAAGCAGTTGCAGTTAGAAGAACAAATCAAGAGAATATGCTTGCAGGACAATATGGATAGAGCATTGTTTAAACAGAAAGAAACCCTAAAGCATCTCATACAGGCAACTCAATAAAATGATATATTAAGCTCTTCAAAGAGATGCTCCACTTGTCCTTGATAAAATCTGGGGCACACACAAAGGTGTGGAAAGATCATACTGCACGCAACCTTAAACATGGGAGAGCTGATCTGGGGCAGATCTCCAGATGTACCTTGTGTTACCAATTTCCCCAGAAAACACTGGAAAAAATATCTCCTTCAAGTTATTGCAATGTTTCAGTTTTATTTTCCCAGTAGTTAAACGTTTCATTTTTATAAAATTCTTTGACGTTTATATAAAATAAGCAGTAGACTTGTATGAAAACCACTGTCACAGAGTTAATTATAAGCAGGCACTGAGCTTTTCCACAAACAAAATTGTTTCCAATTCTTTTAGACTTTGACAGGAAAATTGTGGGCTGATGAAAACCAGTTGGTAGTTTATAATCCCCTTAGTCCAAAAGCTGGGTGTGTATATCTGTACTGGTGTGCCTTCATAGACCTCAGTGTTTCTGCCTACGGGAAACTGCCAAAATTGAACCTTAAACAGCTCAAAGAACAACATCATCTTGTGGAATGAAAAAAAACCAAGTAAAAACAAACAAATCAACCAACCCCACAAATATGTACATTTTGGTGACAATTCATCTCTGGGGTGAGGTGGATATTTCTGAGGTCAGACTCTCGGGACATTAAAGCAAACTCGAAGACTTCTATATATTTTCATAAGATGCCACAAAAACCTCATGAGAAAAAGAAAAAAAGGAAAAAAAAGAAAAAAAA
>WBMZ01005838.1:56090-178590 GCA_013400975.1 Atrichornis clamosus
AAAAAAGAAAAAAGAAAAAAGAAAAAAGAAAAAAGAAAAAAGAAAGAAAAGCCAAAACCACTGGAAAAAGAAAATACCACTGGTATAAAGATGACATTGTGACTTATTGAATATATTGCAACATCCCTCAAGAAAAAGGTGAATCAAACCCACTATTTCACTACTTTCTTCTCCTATAAGAAGGATGAGGACCTGTCATTCATGAAAGTAGGCTGCTTTATTTTAAAGAAAAGTAGAAAAACCCCTACCACTAAAACTCCAGAGCAAGAAACTGTTCAAGTGTCATCAGCCGGTGTTTTCCAAGAGTCATCCTACCCGTTTTTACAAAGGACACACAATACACATTTGTTTAACAACAGAATCCATCCCTTGACATTCTTGCACAGAAATGCACTGAGTGTCTGGGTCAGGGACAAGCCCATGCTCTCCAAGCTGACCAGGGGCCACAGGCATGGACAGCCGTGTGCTCCCAGATCCAGAAGGGATTTTGCACTGGACTGCTGTAAGTAGCATCTGCACACCATGGACCAGGCTGGGCAAGGTTCTCCTGCCCCTCTATTCAATAGTGTATAAGGGACTGAGACCCTTTAGTAAACAGCAACTTAATACTATCATCATCTTTTAGAAAACATGAATTTTAAATTCCATTGTGCATATTTTAGCTTGAACCTGATTTGCAATATTACACAAAGGCTTTCTGAATTGGAAAATAATTATATTAAAAAATAATATATCTTCAATGAGTTAATAAAATTTTGTTCTCAATAGAGTCTCTAAAAATACACTCAGTATTGCAAATATCCATGGCAAACAAAGCATACAGAACCAAAATTTCCAAGGCTGTGCACAATATTAGGCAGGGTACAGGGCCAGCTGGAAGATGCCATTCATTAAAAAATATATGTGAAAATTCCCTGTCCCAAAGGCTTCTCATAGCACTTTTAATTTTGTTAAAGTTAAGAGATTTCATTCATTTCAAGTTTTGGAAGAAAGCTGTAGATGGAAGCAGTGCCTTAAGAGAAAACGGAAGAAAATACTTTAAAAACCTATTTTAATCCATTCATACTAATTCTAATTCATCTTTTTCCACATAGGAACTTTGGAAAAGCCAAGAACAAAGAGTGACATCCTTCCACTGTATACTGCTCTGCATTGCTTCCTATGTATAGGTATGGTCTCTGACTCCAAACCTGCTCCTTTAATTATTCCCGAGAAAGCCTCATGTCAAGGTTTTGCTGTAATGCTTTGAGAACCACACGAAAAGTCTTTGCCAAGGTGCTGCCAACTTGCCTGTATTTGTCCCTGCACACTGTAAGGACAGCACCAGTCGTTACGGTCAGACATACAGGGCTCAAAGATGGAAGCATTTCAGGGACACACACAATAACATGATTTAATCAATGCACACAGTCAGTTTCCAATTTTCTATGAAGTCTGATCAGCACGGTGTGATATAAAAAAAAAATTAATATTTGAACATCAAAATGACAAAACAGTACCTGTCTGGATGAATTCCCTTCTTTGGTAACTTAATGCTTTGAGAGTATAAAGGAACAGAACTGACATTGTGACATTTTTTCACTTGGTATGCAAGAGCAAAGCATTCCTCCAAAAGCCTTCCAGAAAACTGTCAAAGTTTAACCAGAATTTAACCAGAGAAAAAGTGCATTTGCCTCCTGCATAAATTTTACCTGCTTGACTAGTAGACTACTAGAACTTTTTGCGTTTGGAAGTCACTACTTGCAGCAATAAAAAAAAAACCATTAAACTTGTAGAGCTACAAAAACAGGGTTGAACGGGGCACAATAACCTAACAAGTATCTTGAGGCACTGAAGGTCTGGACACTGATGAGAGCTGCTTCCAAGCTCACACTCTTTATACAGCCCCGTCTCTGTGCAGAGTTCCTAGCTTCTTATTCTTCCCCAAAAAGCATAAGAAAATGAGTAGCAAGAAAAGCAAATCAAACTTAAACAGGGAATGCACAATTCTTAAAACAACACCTTGAAAGCTGAGGACTAAATCGATTTTTTATAAAATAGCAGAATTACAAAAGAAATGTGAAGTAATCATACATTTCAGCTGTTCCTTGAATATATTTACGGTACTTCTTCCCCCTATACCCATAAAAATAGGTAGTGATCACTGTAGTAGAAGATAAAAATACAGCTACCGAGATAAAATTATGTTGTTGAGACTCTTTTAGAACCATAGAACATCTTTCACATAAGGGAGAATCTTCTTCATGGAACATGAATGGGTGAATGATGTGCTATAAAAATCCTAGAAACCTATACGTCCATATTAAATGCATCTACAAGTAACATTCAGCTTGAGCATCTATTAGCCACAGTTTAGAAGCAAGGTAATTGAGAACTTAGAGCAATACCATCTGTAATTCTAGGTGATGAGCCTAAAACCTGTCAGCATCCAAGAAATGACCAAAACAGGAAAGCTACTCAGAAAAGTGTCCGTGCTCAATATTTCCAAGAGTCTCTCATAAAACTGGGAAAACAGATGTGAAATTACTAGAAATCCTGATATGGCTTCTTAATCACTTCATTTGTATCTAGATTTGTATCGTCATTCGTATCACTAGTTCATCCTGAAACCCTAAATCAGTGATCCCTGCCTTAGCTACCTCCTGGGACTTGTGACCTACATCAGCAGGACTAGTAAAGTCTCCTGATGTCATGTGTCTGCTGGTAGTTGAAAAAGCACTCATCACATCCCTAAAAGCAAGAACAAAACCAGGTAGACAGAGTAAGACTGAAGAGGAGTAGAACAATCAAAATATTTTAGATATTTTACAGCAGAGAAACTGAAAAACCTTTTCCAAAACAGCACAATTAGATGCTGGTAGTTGTGGAGAGGTCAAGGTAGGGTTTTCTAGCATGCCATTCTCATCCCATCCTCTGCATCCAGCACTCGTCCCAGTAATTCTCTTCTCAGGTTGAACTCTGGGATTATTATCTTTCACCCTTTCTTTCCAGTGTCTTCATTCAGTAAAGCCAGAGAGTCTCTGCCCTCATTTCTGTTCCATATCAGTTTTATAGCTCAAGAGTATCTGATGGCCGTTCCTGCAAGGAGGCTTCAGTGGGAGCTCTGAAGTGAGCACATTATTAATTTAGACCAAACTATAACCCTCTGGTACACAGTCCATACATTTTGGCCAAACTCATTCAGCTATTGCTTGCCATCTCTAGTTCAAACACTCAGCCAATATGTTAGCAGTTGTAAAACAATCTCTATAAAGAGTTGTGTACTGAAAACCTTCTGTTTTGCAATGTGGGATGAATTCTTAGGAGAAGCTGTTGGAACAAATAGCTGTAATTCTGACATCATGTAAAAGTGTTTCTGTTTTGGCATGAATTTGTAAATCTGTATGTTTATTGCAGTTGTACTGACATGTGAACGGCAGGTCTCAGGATAAACCCTTCTACAGGAGTGTGGTCATCAAGCCTTTTACTGTGAAAGAAAGACCTTGCAAGGTCAATTGTAGAGCAAGGGCAAAACCAGCAGCTCCACGCAGAGGCATCAAGCTGCAGTGTGTGTGGTTCACATGCAGGACTCCAAGGAAACTCTGAAAACAGCGGGTCAAAGGAGAAAATGGAAGAAGCATTACAGCATCAGCTAGGTCGTGGTCTTAGCAGCTGAGCAGCAAGAGATACGTGAGGACTGCTGCGAATGAGAGCGGAAACAAAACACAACAAAATACAAAAACCCCAAGCTTTCCATCAGCTCTCGAATACAGTCTCAAGCCCATCAGTATCTTGTGACTGATTTTTAAAGAAGGAGCTAAATATGCTTAGCAACCACAAGCACCAAACACAGCACTGAAAGGTCAAGAAACATAGCATAAAAATAATAATCTAAATGTAAAGGGCAAATTCTCACTTGTGGTTTTTCTGCTGAACAGACCTACCCCTTAATCAAAACCAGTTCAAATAAATGTACAGATTAGCCTCTATTATCCAATCTCAAGCTATTCAAAATTCCAAGATAACCTAGGATATATTGCCTTACTTATCCACTGAAATTATTTTTACTAAGAAATCTATTTTCCTTAAAGGTTTTAAGAAATATGGTGTGCAAAGGCAAAACAGAAGCTGGGGATATCCTCTAGTGTTTAACAATGATAATACTTAATATTTCTACATAATGACTTCCAGACCTATGTCAATGTGCTTAGAGAAAGGCAGAGAAGGGCAGAACTACTGTGCTGTGAGAAACAAGCCCAAGGTGAAACACAGACACACACACAGAACCCAAGTCTCCTGACTTCAAGCGCGGTGTCGCACAGATCAGGTCTGAGCCGTGTAAGGGAGGACAAAGTGTCTAAATCAGCACAGAACAAGCTGACTCCAAGCACAAGACGAGAGCAGCACGTTGTGCTGTGCGAGGCAGAGTGGTGCCCACAGGGCTCACTCAGAGCTGTGCTGGCACACCAGTACTGACTTGGGGCTGCATGAGTGATCATCATGGCACGATGCAGGCACGGAATGCTTAGAACCCCCACTCACACTGCACCTGGCACACCTATATTGATTTGGGGCTGCATTAGTGATCATCATGGCATGATGCAGGCATGGAATGCTTAGAGCCCTCCCCACTCACACTGCACCTGGCACGCCTAGATTGATTTGGGGCTGCATTAGTGATCATCCTGGCATGATGCAGGCCCGGAATGCTCAGAGCCCTCCCCAACACTGCACGAGGGACGCGTAGGTTGATTTTGTGGTTCTCTAGGGACCATCATTCCACGATGCAGGCACGGAATGCTCAGAGCCCTCCCCAACACTGCACGAGGGACGCGTAGGTTGATTTTGTGGTTCTCTAGGGACCATCATTCCACGATGCAGGCACGGAATGCTCAGAGCCCTCCCCAACACTGCACGAGGGACGCGTAGGTTGATTTTGTGGTTCTCTAGGGACCATCATTCCACGATGCAGGCACGGAATGCTTAGAGCCCTCCTCAGTCACACTGCACCTGGCACACCTACATTGAGTTGGGGCTGCATTAGTGATCATCATGGCATGATGCAGGCACGGAATGCTCAGAGCCCTCCCCAGTCACAGCACATCAAACCACACCTCCTTGTTACCCAACAGAGCCATTGCCTTCATTCTACACACAGCTACAGCAGTTAATGGCCATGGGCAACACTCAAAATATGAAGACAAGCACTCCTAAGAACCATACCCTCCGTCTGGAAAACCTAAGCTAAATAGTTTAATTTTTAATCAATTACAAAGTACTCCACCAATCTCGATGACTTCAACATTCACTTATTAGCTCAGCATCACTTAGAACAGATATTTCAATCAACAGGGAGCTTTATGCCCTGCAAATTTAATTTTTTTTTTAGGTCTTGGTCATCTTCCTCCCTAGCCTTTGAGGTTAAACAGCTTAAATGCAGCTGTTAATCATCTCCCCTGACGAAGTTAATGAGTACATCACACCCTCAACTGAATCCTACCTTATTGGGAAGGAATCCAAAGTAGCACCTAATTTAAGGCTGGCAACATAAAACTACCAGATTTCAGCCTCATGTTCCAGTCTATGTACTCAATCTTTGTCTTATGTTGTTCTTACCTTATTTATGCCACAAAATTATCTGTGCAGATATGAACTACCTGAACAAATCTGCTATGCTCCTTCCACACTCAGAATTATATTCCTCCTTAACTTATTTC
Organism: Atrichornis clamosus; assembly: GCA_013400975.1. NCBI lineage: Eukaryota > Metazoa > Chordata > Aves > Passeriformes > Menuridae > Atrichornis > Atrichornis clamosus. Next base: position 61,787 of record WBMZ01005838.1, read on the forward strand.
CAGAGAGAATCTAATCAATTTATATAATTTATTCTTACTTGTTAATCCAAAAATTCCTGACTTTTGGTTACATGTACAGTTGTGAGCTTAGAAAACAGATAGTCCTTTCACAAGAATCTAAAAATACTCCAGTAATATCAAGTAAATAAGTCTTTTTTTTAAAGTTAAAGACGTTTTAAAGATATTTAAATTCACGTGAAAGTACATAATAAATTTCATTGGATCTAAATAAAAATTTAAATTGTTTGCATTATGAAACAGGTATAAAATATCTGCATTATTTACATATCACAGCAGCTCAATTATAACTTGATAGCCATATTAGAAGAGGGGTTTATCATATCTGTAAACAAAAATCAGTTTTGAAACCCTAACCTGTAAATATACACACACACACAAACGCACACAAAGCTATCTATGACATGACCCAAATCATCCTATTTGGGTGGGAGGCACAGTAAGGATGTTTTCACAGGCAAGACACAGACATTTTTTGCTTGCATAAACATCACACAGCACAGTCATGGCCTTCATATTTGTTAACACATTTTATTTAGTGACAGGAATGGGTACATACTAGTAACAAACAGATTTGGAAGCCCTTTTTTTTGTTAATTTTTAAATCTTTTCAATAAGGTCAGAATTCCTCAAATATGCAATATTCATGCAAAAAACCAGATTCATATATAATACTTTGATGACCTGATTAAGTGCCAGAGCTCACATACAAACACACACACAACCAAAATGAAGATAAGGTAGATTCTTTTGTCAAAGACATATTTGAGATTAATGGCAAGCTGACATACTGAATGGGTTCCACTGCACTGAGGCAATTACTGCAGTAGGTAAAGCAAGTGATAAAGATTTATTTAGTACAAGGCTGATATTCATTAATCTCTTTAAACCCCATGTTAAGGTTGTTTAAAGTACTGTAGTTCTTCTCTGGAAAGGTCTGTTGAATCTATGACAGAAAAGGCAGACCTGCATAAATGCAGTGCAGGTCTCCACGGACTATGACATTTCTATACCTCCACAGGGAGGCAAGTATTTTAGATTAGTTTGGTTAGCACTGCAGATGCAGCATGCTGATTTACTAAACTCTGATGCAAGTTCCAAAAATAATTAGCTTATCAAAGATCCACTTTCCTTCCTCTCTTTTATTAGTGTGCTAAATATGGCATTGTTGCAAGGAAATCATTTCACTAGTATTCAAACACCAAGCACAGATTTGTCAAAACTGAATCCTTTTTAAAAAGAGCTCATTTTCAGTGCTCACTTCTTTTGAAAGATATTCGTATTACATGACTATCTAAACAAATATCATTCAGCTGTGCAACTCCTTCCATACTGTTAGGGGCAAAAAAAAAGGAATTAGTAAACATTTCTGAAATGTTTACTGAAATTTTATTGATCCAGCATCATCAGAGCAAGCAACAAAACAAACAAACGGACACATGGCACATAAGCTTTATATGAACCAGCTTTGAGGTACCACACAAGAAACTTGTTGAATAGAGAAGAGGCTAAAATTTCATACTTTTGTGGAAGATTTTTTTGTTACATATATTCATTTAGGAGGGCTTTTTTTTTTCCCAAGGAAAAAATTGTCATTTTGGTTTGTCATACAGAAAATACTCCCTTTGAAATAGGTTAGTTCCTTCAGTGTGTAAGCAAGAGTTGTTTCTCAACACATCAGTAAGAAAGAATATTGTTTCAAAAACCATGGTCAAGGTTCCCAGCTACTACTGGTGTGCATATAAATAATCAGCAAGACACTCACTGCCCCTCCTAATTTTTTATCTTCAGAAAGCATATTAAAATGATTTATTTCTAGCCTGCTACTCATAGCGAATGCAAGTCAACCTCTCCTTACCTTGCCAGTGACAGGGATATCAACAGAACCCCAGGTACCAACTCCCTAGTGAACAGTGCCTGGGGCAAAATCAGCTGCAATAATTCCAGCAACTGGAAATAAAAAGGAATGTTAACAGTAGAAGCTAATCCAGCACACATTGAAGTTACATCAACGACTTACACTATGTAGCAGATAGAAATAAAAATCACCAATTCTAAATGCAAAAATGTATTCCATGAGACCACACAAAAACAGCTACACACATTTTAATCAATTTCAATTAGAAGATATTTCAAGCCTATATTGAACTACTAGAATCATGCAGAAATAGAATTTTTAAAAACTGGTTTGCAAATAAAAGAGCAAGAGAGCAGGTGTCATCTTCATTTTGATAGTAATATATTAATCATTTTTTGTTACTTTTTTTTGTGGGGTTATTTTAATAAGTTTTCATACTGTAGGATTACTTAACTCAAGTTAACACAAAAATAATGGGGTTGGCCCAGTGTTTCTCTAACAATTTTTCACCCACACACTTCCTTATCTCTTCCCTGCTCTTCCTCTCTCTATGTGGCCTCCACAGTTTCATATCTTCATTGAAATGCCTTCCAGAAATGCCTTTGTGCTGACAGAGTTGCCTTTTCCAAAAGAGCAAAATCTCCAGAGACTGGGGTTTCCAGATCTGAATGCTTAATTTCATATTCCAGCCCAGTAAGGGCAAGGATTCAAAAATACTGGATCAGATGATCAAATTACAAGGGCTAGTTATGTGGAAATATTCCCTTATTTTCCAATGCTGTTTCAATATTAACAATTATCAAAATATTTTTGAAGAGCTGAATTAACATCTTATACGATTAATATCCAGTCTAGCAGTAACTCTACCGACTACCCACAGAACTCTGTGCCAGTTATTAAATGAAACTAAAAATTAAGAATATTTCTATTGTCTTAAATGACTATTTTCCAAAACAATAAAAACCAACAACCCACTCAAAATGTAAAACAATAAGCCCTACAGAAACACCAATGTTTCTGCCCCTCCAAAAACAAACCCCAAACCCCCCATGTTTTGCCAGTCAAACAGCAGTAAATATTTAGCAACCACCAATTTCTTTTATCCCAATTATTATTTACTTTCCTTTCCTTGGCTATGAGGTAAACAAAATACTTTGTCAATATACAAATTTGAAAAAAATAAAAAGAAATCCAAAACAAAACACCTTGCCCTGAATTTAAGGGAAAAAATATCTTAGCATTACATACATTACACCAATGTCACAGCTAAATTTCATTGCAACTTCAGTTTGCATTCAGCTTAGAGAAGTTCTAATCATGATTTTTCCCCAAGTCCTCTATGCTGATTCTAATATTTGAAAGGTGTCTTTATTAGTATCCAGGCCAGATCTAGACATCAATGTATCTGACTGAACAAGAGTTATACAAAATAACTGTTAGGTCTCTAATATGCAAAATACTTCCTCCTCTTTCCAGTTATTTCTTAAGTTCTCAAGTATGGAGTATTTCAATAGCAGGAGAATTCTGTCTTTTATATCATCTAACTTCAATTTCAAACAGTGTCTCCAAAAGCCATCATATAAATGTAATTTCATAAATTAATTTTATTCTATGGGATTGTTACCAACTCACAAAATCTCTTGCTGTTACCTGCTTGTCAGTAACAATGAACACACTCAAAACTTTCAGTCATCATTGCCTTCTAACAAACTATATAAAACCAAATTTCCTGGACAGTAAGTTACTGACCTGTATAACGTGGGTCTCTTTCTTGCCTTCTCAATACCAATCACAGAGCCCCTTTATTACTTGAAATACCTCCAATATCATGATCAAGTGAAAGTAAATAAAACATTAAGGCCAAACACAAACCAAAAGCAATTTTTGAAAAAAACCTCCAACTTCCTTACTTGATTTCTTTTAAAAGGCTCAACAACAACACCAAACCAAACCCCCAAAACAACTTATTTTGTCTTTCAATGATGCTTTCAACAGCTGGTATGAACAGACAGCTATGCCAACACAGTTATTTCTTAGCATTGCACCCTCTCCACACAGGTATTCTCCCTGACATCACATCTCTGTTTTACTGAGTTTGCCCTTGCAAAGAATATGGGAAGGCTCTCCTTTTGTTCAGGACAGACAGGTTTCACAGGAAAGGTCTTGAAAGGGATTGCCATGGAATGCACACTGCCTGTATGGCTTAGCTCTTTTCAGGGTTGTAGGATACAGGAATGAGACTGGGATGGTGGACAGCAGAGGTAGACCTTGGGAAGCAGACCCTGAACCCTCTGGCCAATTCGTCCCACTCAGGTGAGCAAAGCTGGCAGAGCAGTTGTCACCTGAGCCCAGGGCCTCCTGATGCAGGACCCAGCCAGGAGGTGCACGAGAAGGCAAAAGGGGGCTGCACTGGAGAGCCTGTGTGAAGGGGGCTGTTTAAGCCTGGCTCACAAGGACAAAGGACTCTGGATCTGGGCTATCTGCACATGGGTACAGAGCAAAGAGCAAAAGCAGGACATCGCCTCTTGTCCTGTCACAGGGGACAAGCAAAAAGAGCCTTGCCTTGACTTCTTCACACCCTTCCTTGAAGGTCCATTGATAAAATCCCCTGAGCCTTCTCTTCTCCAGGCTGAAGAGTCCCATCAGTCTCAGATTTTCCTCTGAGGATAGATGATTCAAAGATGATTCCTTAATCATCTTTGTGGCCCTTCACTGGATTCTGTCCAGCAGCTCCATCTCTCTCTTGCCTACACTACTGGCTAAAACAAGAAGGGGAGAATTCATGATGCTAGAAAAGTTATTATGACAATTTAAACGTGGTCATTTTACTCATGAAAGGGGAAATCACCTGTGAATTTATTCACATTCATCAAGAGTGCTTGCCAAACCACAGCACCAGACAATCACATTTTCTGTGTGAACCAAATCATTTACAGAAAAGCTATTTTAAACACTGCTTATAAGAATTTCCAATATTTTCATGTCCCAATACCTCTCAAGTCAGGCTCCCTCAGTGCCCTTAGTCAAATGATATCAGCCTCAGAATGAGAGTAAGATTTTAACAAATACATTTTAGAAATCTCAAAGTGATTAAAGTAGTTTTTCTATGCATAGTAATGAGGTGGTTTTCAGGTTTTCTCTTAAAGGGCTCAAAGCAAGTTTTAAGATGTGATCTCAGAGCTAAAAGTGACATGCTCATTGGAAAGCTGGTAGTGTCCCCTTTACATTATTATGCAGAAGCCTAATGTTTCTAACATACTGGATTTTAAAATACCTGTCATTAATCTCATCATTACCACTAAAACTGACCCTAGATATCAGGCCAAGGTAGTCGAGTTAGAAATTCCACTTGAGGAAAGTGGAAAAATATTTACTAGTAGGGATATTTTAAAAGACCAAACAAAAAATTATTCATTTCAATGCAGAACAGAAGATTAAGAATAATTCTAAACAACAGTAGTGAAGTCATCACTCACTAAAGAAGCCAAAAGTATTTAATAGCCATTTTTCCATAAATTGAAATTAGCACTATTTGTCTGCTACACAGGTATTTATGCTAAAGAGCACAGAATTTATGCTAGAGAGAGGTATCACTGTGCAACTCTATGTAAAACATGCACAATCCAAAGATTCAAAGAAATTGCAAAAATTCTGATTGCTTAGAAATAGCTATACTTTCTTAGTAGAATTTTTGGTATCTTATATTTTAAAAGGATTGCTTGAAATTGCTGAAAAACTAAGATAAGAAAACCCAAAATATGAAAAATCTAAAAGATCCTAAAAAAACAGGACAACCACAGGCTTTTAGGTCTAGCTGTCAAGGTCAACTGATATCATTAGACTTACATGAACGAGTTACAGTGGGGAAATCATGTAGGAAATATGGGTCAAGTCATCACACAGTAATAAAGCTGTTACCTCCAGACTCAGATTTTGAAATATTCTTTAAAATCTGTCATAGTTTAGCATTTCTAACATTACAGTCGTAATTGAACAATAAGTATGTCAGTGTTTATAAAGGGTCACTTAAATATTTACTTTGATATTTTAAAGAAAAAACCCAAACAAACAAACAAACCCCCAAAAAACCCAAAATGTAAATACAAAAAAAAAAAAAAAAAATCTCAGTTTAGTCCACTGACTTTGTCCCTAAATATGTACAAAGAGAAAAATATTTTAAAAAATTATATATGCATGAAATTGCATTGTGCTTACGTGTATTGAAACACTTAGGGTAAAGAATTTCTTAAACGTCTGTGTGAGCACAGTGTAGTCCTGGACTTATAAGACCATTACAATAAAAATACAAAGACCAAACAAAGAAAAAATAAATCCCATGTAAATATGAATTACAGTGCCAAATTCAGACAAGGTGGCAAAGTGACATAATCAAGTAGATACAGCACTAAATCTAGGGCACTCTGTTACTACCATCACAAGCTCAGTCTAAAAATTAGGTTGCAACATTCTCCAATGTATATTCTCATTTACAGTTTAGGGAGGCATTTTCAAAGCACTCTGTGTTGGCGTAACTACTCCCACTGAAGTCACAAGGACCTTAACAATTGATTTCTAAGGAAGCAGGGTTAGGCTGAGCACTTTTGAAATCCCACTGTAAATGATTTACATGGAGAGAATCAGAGCTTCTATGGCATCCTTAGGATTATAAGCACCTCCAAGGGCTTTAAAAAAAAAAAGAATGATTAGATACAATGTGCTCAGGATACACTCAGTAAGAGCTCAGAGAAACCCTTGGACATTCAAACCTGCTTAGCTAAGAAAGCGTGCAGATAAACTGGGCCCCATTTTTAATAACTGCTGCTCATATGAACAAAGTGGTAGTTAAAGATTATCAAAAGACAGCTACAGAGGGACAGACGAGCTCCATACGTCATCCCTATGGATCTTCGTTCCCTCCTGCCTATTCCCAGCTCAAACACTCCTTGGTCCCCCTTGAAAATTCAAGTTTTCTCTTCCTTCGTTCCCTCTCAGCCCTGTGTGGGGCTGAGCACACAGCACCTCAGGGGACAGACAAACAACCCCGGAAGGAGCACAGGACAAAATATGCTTGTGCACTGCATTGCCTGGCCCTGGTGTGGGTTTAACAGGGATGCAGCCACAGCTCAAAAGATTTAGGCATGTACAGAAAGATCCTGGATACTCCCAAATTAGGCATCAGAAATGCTGACATCATTTCAGTCAATCACAGCAATTAGCTGAGTTGGTTTACCTATTTTTATACGATTTTTTGTACTTTTAGACATGTTAAATGTAACATTTTTCTAAATTTAATATGAAAGCACACACAATTGTTCTATATGTTGCTCAGATTTAGGCCTTGAAATAGTAGTTTGATCTTTTTTTCAGAAGCTAAATACAATGGAAGCCATTTAAATGAATAATGCATTTTTTTTAATGGAACAGCAAAGTAATATAAGTGGGGCATGTTAATTCCCAGGCATGCGAAATTTATTGTCACTTAGGTGCCCACTGGGAATAATTTATGCATCCTCGATTAAGAAAATATTTTTAATTTGAATTTGCATATTTTACTCATTACAACTAACCTTGACACAGTCCTTTTTTGGACGTGCCATGCCCTTAGGTGGGAGTTTACAAAATGTCCACTTATCAGGAAGAAATAATGAAACAAAGGTGCACACTGGCTTTCTAAGGAGAAAAATAATGTGTGTCTGGACAACATACACCCTTGTCTTACAACACTCTCTGCCTTTGTGTAGTACAATTAAAACTGGCTCAGAAGTCATTGTTCCTTTTTTAGGTGAGACATTTATTCAAGTGCTTGAAATCAAGCTAATGCCAGGAAAATATGGTAAATTCCAGCACAAAATGACAACTAAAAAATAATTTTTAAAAAAATCACAAAATCATGAAGGTCAAATAGAGAGGGGAAAAAACTTTTATTAAAACTAATCTCTCCATCATCTGCCCTTACAACAACATGCACACACCAGTGAACAGTTTCCAGAAAAGCATTTGGCCCTCACAACTTTCTTCTGACAGGTGCAGCAACTGTGAAATTCTAAGATTTACAACATCCGATTTCAAAAGCGTTCTCATTAAACCACAGTCAAAGTCAATATTAAAACTCTTATCTATAAAACTTTCAGAAGAACTTATACTAATGAAGAACAAAAAAAAAGTCCCAACAAGTCCTACAGCTCAAAAAGCCCTTTCCCTTCCCCATCGGGGCTCTGCTCCTCTTCGGTCAATGCCGACAGGTCTCACTGCCATGTGGAAGAGATGGACAGAGCCAGGAATGGTGAGGCAAAGGCTGAAGTACCAAGAGGCACATTAGACCACATTAGCACATTGTTTCAAGCCCTCATGATAGAAAAAATAAAAGCATGAATCAAAAAAAAAAGAGAGCCTACAAAGAGCCAGAGATCCCTAGACCTGACGTCCTTGGTTATAAAGCTTCCACAGCCTTCTGCTTTGTGCTGCTGGCCCCAAATAAAATATGTCTCACATTTGAGAGAAAAATATTAAAATAGTTGACAAAAGAGCCAAAATAGAAACGCAAAAAAGCATTTCCACGAGATTTTCTGTCCAGTTAGGTCTAAAGATTAAAACCACGGTGCATCTGAACTTTTACTCACCTCAGTGCAATTACTTGTCAACTAAAAAGCAGAAGAAATAGGTGGTTTCAGAGAACAAATAACCAATAAAATGGAAAACATAAATGATTCTCTGTGTCTACCCAGTTAAGCACCTTGAACACCCAAGGGCCACCTTATCAGTAACTTATCACTTCCTGTGCAGCCAGGGCAAAGGGCAGGAGTACAGCAGGATGGCTGCCCACACCAGAGGTGAGAACACTACTACCCAGAAAACTGCTTTGAGCAAAGACATCTGATTTCAAACATGCAAGGAGATCCTACACATCCACAAGCATGCCTGAAGAATCCCACATATTGGCATCCACACACAGCTTTCTAAAAGAAATTAATCCGATATTAACTGCCAAAAGGAAAAAAAAAAGGAAAAAAAACTGCCATGGAATATAAAATGAAATTCCAGGCCACATCTAGGGCTTCTGAAGTTTACATTTTAAAAGTATAACTGTTTTACTGTGAACTTGCTACAGAAAGAGGCAGTAATTAAAACTCTGCTACATTCTTAGCACTAGATCAAAAGTGTTATAATTTTACAGACCTTATAGAATAACTGCACTAGACATAAATGAAGCTCTGTAGCTGACATCATTTATCAGATCTTCACTCTTAAGAAAACCTGCCAGTTTCACAGCTTATTTCATAGGGAGGGCTGCAGATTTCAGAACTCCTTACAAGAAACACAGCTGAAATGTCACGTAGGTTTCAAATATGATTGAATTCCTCTTGATTATCAGAACGTGTTGCATTGTGTTGGTTACAGGGTGAATGCTAGAACACTGTTTAATTTCCAGGCTGCAATCAGACCCATGCTGGTGGACTCCAGTGAATACAAGACCCCACCACAGTTGTACAGATGAGCCTGTCATTTGCCAGGTGATATTACAGGAGTTGGGATGGACTCTCAGCAAATTAACTAGAACTTTATGCAATACATTTAAAAACAAAGTTGAAGAGCATCTTTCAGAGGAGCCTAAGAATTACCTAAAGGGCACACGCTGGCCCTGCTAAGGTGTTATAGTTTCACAGCCATAGTGTAACTCAGAAAATCCACTTTACAATCCTCACAGCTCTGCTCTCACAGCTGTAACTTGCGTGAACTGCAGCTAGCCCAACACTGTCTCATAATGTCTCCATAGGCCACATCTCCCAGTTTTATACTGAAGTTCATGAACAGCAGTGTTTCCCACAGTGCTGGGTCAGCTGCCCAGATCCCAAGAGGGCTGATGGGGCACAGAGCAGGGATTTCTACTGAGTCTGTACCTAACTATCCTAGAAACACAGAATGGCTTGGGTTGGAAGGGACGTTAAAGCTCATCTACTTCCAGCCCCCTGCCGTGGGCAGGGACACATTCCACTAGACCAGGCAAGACCAGCTCCAAGTCCCATCCAACTTGGCCTTCGACACTTCCAGGAATGCAGCAGCCACAGCTTTTCTGAACAACCTGTGCCAGGGCCTCACCACCCTCACGGGGAAGAGCTCCTCCCCACTACCTAATCTACTCGCCTCTTTAGCCAGTTAGGCTGGGTACATTAAGATCAGAATGGCAAAGCCAGGGGCCTTCATTAGAGGTGAGCAGCTGCTTCTTGTGCAGGACACCTTTCAACTGAAATATGGCAGCCCCCTGGGAATAGCTCTGCTTGTATTACAGGTTCTCAGTTGCACTTTAGGAGTTAAAAAGCTCTGCAGTTAATTGGCTGTTTAGAGGTAGAATTACAGAGCAAAGTATTCTTCACTTCTTGTTTACAACAGTAGAGCAATGGTGTAAAGACCTTATTTCTGGGTGTGTGCGTATGTTTTATACAAACCTTGCTGCACTTCAAAGCTTGTTCTACTTATCTATAGAATCTTTCAGTTTCCTATAACACATACACACCCAGGATTTCTTGTTACATTTGTAATAAATACTTAAAATAGAAGGATGAAATAGGTATTAGATGTAGTACCAAGCCATTTATAAAAGGACAAAGAAGCCATGCCAAAGCAAGAAAACAGCTCATATGGGATCAAAGGCATCTCTGGTTTACCCTGACAGTTTCCCTGCACTGCAAAGGGGTAACTGCTGGCAGGTCACAGCTGCACACTTGAGCTGGCAGAGAGTGAGACAAGTGACTAAAAGAGAGTGTTATACTCAAATGCTGTCCTTAAAATTGGTATTCCTAAATAAATGGATACCCCTAAACCTGCTACACACAAAGACATCCTTAAGAGTGCAGTGCAGAGTTTAAAACAAGCATTTTCTCAATGAAAACTCACAGATTACACCAATTCTGCTCTAGGTTGAAGATCTATTCCCTCCTCTTTCTACAACATACCTCTTATGGATTGTCCATGTGTGACAAAAATCTGATATTCCAGAGGAAAACAATTTCATAAAGCCTGTATGATCACTGGAAATATCACCATAGAAAAGCATTGCTGAAAACATAGTGTACTTATTATTCCATATGAAGAACAAAAATCCAGGAATCATGCCTGATTTTTCACACACAGACACAAAATACAGACATTTTGCTGAATCATTATGCTTGATTCTTAGAAGTCCCTTTTAAAAAGGGACTCTTCCTAGGCATGTGCAGCTTAACCTTATTTCTGGAGTTCTGTATTTCTCTCATCCTTAGAGCATTAAACAGCTTAACTGCAGAATTAAAATAAAATGTGCAAGATTTTCTGCCTGGCTGAAAGAGTGCAGGCTTTAAAGCATTTTATTTTTAGATATTTAAAAAAAGGAAGACTTGAAGTATTTACATGTGCTTACCATTTTCAAAAGATGATTTACTGAGAAATATACTAAATAGGCAAGTCAATTTTGATGACATTTAAACAAATAATAACAGAAGTCCATTTTGCAACTTTTTGCAGAAAGAAAGAAATTATCGTGTAAACTGAACAAAGGAAAGAAGAAAAGCAGTTGTCCTGGTTTAGACTGGAATAGAGTAAATTTTCTTTTTAGTAGCTGGTTCAGTGCTGTGTTTTGGATTTAGTATGAGAATAATGTTAACACACTGATGTTTTAGTTGTTGCTAAGTTGTCTTTACTCCAAATCAAGGACTTTCCAGTTTCTCATGCTGTGCCAGGGAATAGGTGCACAAGCAGCTGGGAGGGAACATGACCAGGACAGCAGATCCAAACCGGCCAAAGGATATTCCATGCCACAGAACATCGTGCCCAGTATGCAAACTGGGCAGAGTTGACTGTGAGGGGCCAGTGCCCTATTATAATATTTTATTTTGTTTCAGTTATTGAAATGTTTTAATCTCAACCCATAAGGTTTATTTTTTTTTCCCTGATTCTCCTGGGGGAGAATAAGCAAGCAGCTGTGTGGTACTTGGTGGCTGGCTGGGGTTAAACCATGACAGAAGCAAAAAAAGAATGGGAGAAAAACTATAAGAAATATGTTATTTATTTTAGAAATTTATTCTTTTGGAGCATTTCCGCACTGAATCTCACAAAAAAGAAATAGACGCTAAAAGGTGTGTGAGAAAAAATTACTCAATCTTTGAAAAATGTACAATCATGCCATTGACAGTTTTTTTCCTAAAGGTTAAATGTTTAAATCAAGAACAGGAAAGTAGAAGTTCTTGGGCACAGAGCCCTACTTTCCCCTGGGAGTTCTCTTCCATTGGAAGTGACACAGTCTCCTCCAACACCTCCGTCAGTAAGAAGCATAGAAATTCACTGGGAAGCAACTCAGTGCTTCTGTAACCTGCCAGAAGATAAAAGGTAAGGCCTTGGTTTCGCATTTTCATTCACTTCACTTTTTCCTATGTTCAAGAGAAAAGGTGACATGATGTATGTTGGAAGGGAGAGGACACTTATCAGCCTGGGCCACCTCATCTCTCAGAACTCTCCCAGAATGAAATTAACTTCTTCAGTTCCAGACTGATTCCTTAAGAATATAAATATTTTAAATTATTAATTCTCCTTTGAATGAATCTACTGATTTGGAAAATATAATACTCGAATAACTCAACTTTGAGTATATCATTTTACTGTGTTTTAATTAACCAAAATCTTCACTGACGTTTTCTTATTGCTCCTGTTCGCTGTATGTGGACACATCCTTTATAAATTGGTTTACTACAAGTCTACAACTCTTTTACAGGAAACAGACTGAATGAAAGGGGAAACACTGACACCAGCCCACCACTTCCCCAGGAAAGTGGGTGTGAATCTAACAACAGGGCAGGACTGCTCCTGGGTCAGCAATTCAGTGAAATTAAAGTGCCAGTATTGCAAACAGTTTTTATGAGAAACAAAAGATTTAAAATTGTTTAAGGAGGCATAAGCACTTTAGCATTGTTACTGCCAGCCTTCTAGGTGCTGAAATAGTCTGGACTCAGTCTTTGGTACATGTTACATCATTTGGGAGATTTGGAATTAAGCTCCAGCATTGCATATAGCATAATATTAAATCACACACAATGCACTGCAAGCAATCCTCTGCTGGCCCAATCTACTAAAATGATTTATGCACAGAAAGTTTAACTGTACAGCAGGGAGACTGCAGTACATTTGCACCTTCACAAAGAACCCTTGTCAAACAAGTCACCACTATAAATGCCATTTGGGCAGCTTAGACCAGAGTGAGATTTAGAGTTTTGAAATAAACCCACCTCCTTACAATGTGAAAGGACAACCAACATTTTATATGGAAAGGATGCAGTTTCTTATGCACAAACATATAAATACATTTTATGGCAGTCACCTAAAAAAACCCAACCCCTCCAGCATTAAATAACAGACCTGCCATAATGCAACCTGTTGTTACTCCTTGGAGTGATTAAAATATGACTTCACCATGCTGAAGTGTCTCTCCTCCCCCTCACACCAGCAAACCCTTTCTTCTTCTGCATTTGTTATACATTCTCATTTATATTATCTGTCTAGCTGTCCATCCTTAGATTGGAATCTGCTTAGAACAGGCACTTTTCCTTCTTGACCATTCAATGAGCACTGCAGTTGGTGGTACCATGGACAAATATTAAATGAACCTCTCTGAAAAGAGACAACTGTAAGAGGGAATTCTATTGTGTGAAACAACCGTTCCCACAGAAGAGAGCTAAGGTACTTAACTGAACTAGTTTTTACTCAAAAAACTATTCAAATATCTAAATACTCCTCTGTACATTTTTTGCTTGTATGGAAACACACAATGCAATTTTAGAGGCATCATCCTGACTAACTTTTGGAAGCACAAGCTTCTGTTGATATTTTAACAGCAATTGTGACTCATGTAACCCTTTTGGGAAATTTAATCAGTGCCTTTAAAAATAAGTCAACATCAGAAGTGGTAGTTGGGCTGTGATTCCTCCTTAAAATGCTGATTTTGCAGAAGGGAAAGATTTGTAAGCAAAACTGCATTTCACCTTGCAAAAGGAACAATGCATGACTGAGAAACGGGGTCTGCAGGCTGACAGTATCTCTAGAGCACTAGTTTTCTGCCCTGTTTTAAATTTAAGTAACATGGCAGCATGAAGTAACTTTCAAATTAGAAGCTGTCAGAAATCGTGTTATTGCTTACAAGTTTATCTTTTCTGTCTGAGGATCTCCACCTAGTTTTACAAAGTCTGTCAGAAAAAATATTTTCTAGACGCTTCACTAAATTGGCAAAACAATTCCACAATTAAAAACCTCATAAAAAATAATAATTAAAAAAAAAAGTATGAGTTGCATTCAGGTACAGCTGTGAAAAGGATATGCACAATTTGCTGTGAAGATCCACTCAAACCCCCTCCAATCCTGTACCCTTTTGCCCTCAGCATCCACCTTCTCCCCTGTTGAAATCAAGAATGCAGAGTGGATATTGAAATTAACTAGTACAGTAAGTGAACTGCAGAATTAGTACCAGTCTAGCAAATTAAACAAGGGAATAACCTAAATTTTTTTCCATTTTCCTTTTTTTTATTTCCAACAAATTAGAAGGCTCCAGTAGATTTTATCAAATACTGAGCTCCCCACTCTCTTTCTCAAACTGTATAAATGCCTTGAACTCCCAAAAGAACATCACCATTCCTTAGCCCCATGTAGTTCTCTTTCATTTACCCACTTCCACAGCACCATTTTCAAAGACTTATTTTAGCCAAAGGGAACAAAAGTGGAAATCCTGAAAGGAGATCTGCAGATTTTTCCAGAATTTTTACTCTGCCCCCTCCACCAACTGTCCACAAGACCCCAACTCCCCCACTGGGATATCCTTTATGGATGACTCCTGAGGCACTTAAAGATTAAAACAAAGGACGAGCCTCACAAGTCTTACACTGCAATGCTGGCCACAGTAGTTTAGTCACCCTCTCTGAACACAAAAGAGGAGCTCAGCCTCACCTTTGAAGTTGTAAGCCTTAGTCAAATTCCAGAAAACAAGAGCCAGTCATGCCAATATATTATAAAATTTATTTTGTGAACTACAGAGACACACACGCACTATGTGATCTGACCGGACACAAGTGCAAAACACAGGTATCACCTACCAGGTTGAAAGTGTTTTCTTTAAAATGTAGTACTAAACCAAACAAAATTTACAAATATCCTCATGGAACAATACTAAACATTTAGAGAAATAAGGAAAATGTCTCTTTAATGCAGAAGCCATTCAAAATTGGGCCCCAAGTGTTGTGCGAGGCAAACTACAATAGAGCGCCTGCAGGCTGCTTCAGAACTGCACAGGCACTGAATGCAAAAAAGAACCACAGTGCTTCCACAGTGGCATCAGTTCCAATTTAAGCACAATAATAGGGCAGAGCACAGTATTCTACACTTGCATCACAAAAGGAAAAGACCAGCAATCTCAAATTTTGTGTACAATCCCTAAAACAGATGCTAAAACCCACAACAAAACCCCACAATCCTATTTTACACTAGGTTGCCCTCACACAAATTACAAACATCTACTTTATGTATGCAACTGATTAATTTATTGCAAATCTTACTTCTCTGTAATTTTCTTTGCTTTCAAATAACCCATACTTTGCAACCACTCCCACGACACAATTTAACCTAAATAAATCTGTTCATGTATGCTCCTCTCATCAGTTATTTTGCAGAGTAGTAAATTCTAACTAAATATTATGGGGTGAGTTTTGCACGTAGATATGATATTAGTGATACAAATAGGCCAGTTTTGGTGCTAAATTTCTTCTGGTGCACTCAAAGCTTCACCTGAGTCTCTTTCTCCTGGAGCAAGATTATAGGCTGTGCCACGAAGTCAGCCCATACTGGTATCTTTAGATGAGGCCATCGCTGGTGCCTGCTCTGTTTGGATGGTGCAGACACAGAGTATGTCACTGTGCTCATGGAAAAGAAGGAATTTAGAAAGGTGACAAATCCAACCATGTATCAAGCTGATCCTAAAATAGCTTGCTAAGTCATAAAAATGTAAATCTCACCAAGCTGGCGAGACTAATAAAGAATAGAACATCTTTTACCAAGTCTAAGCTATGCTACACAGAAGCAAGTAAGGCTTGTTTTGTTTTATGGGTTTGGGTTTTTTTTTCTGGTCTGCCAAAAAGGTCCTCTTGGGAAAGAAGAGGCAGAGAAGGAAGCAAGGAGACCTGGGGAAACAGAAGTCAGAAAGACATCTGATGAGGTAAAACCTGAATAAAGCCTCTGATCATGAATCTGCGAATAACCCAGTATCTTGTTTTGCAACACTTGCTAAGAAAAAAGCATTTCAGTGACATATTATCTGAGTGTAACAGATTAGCCCATGGGATGTTATCTTGATATAGTCATCCATGTGTTAATATGGTTCTTAAAGAGAAAAAAAAGAGCATCTAGAGTGTTTAGTCTGAGATCTTAGGTTAAATAGAACGTAGACTTGCACTCAGTAGCACCTTTCTTGAGCTCCCTAGATCTTAGATGCATTAGAACGTGTCTCTCAAGAAAACTACAGTGTTTAAATCAAGACTTCAAGTGACAGAGAACCTACTGGGGCAAGATGTTCCAATGGTTAATTACACTCTGTTCATTATGGTACATAGGGCAAAACTACTCTGCTCAGGAGACATATCAAAGTCACTGGAGGACAACAACCTAATCTGCTAGCTCCAATTTAGTTTATGAAAGAAAATCAGGCTAAAAAGACAAGGCATACACACTCTTTCTTAAAGCAGGAAGTGGCATACTATATTCCACAAATGAGCACAACCTCCTCTTATTGCCTTAATTATGGCAAACATGTCCATCTCTATTTAAAACACATACCCATTCCTAGGGAACCCAATGTGAAGTTTCAAGTTTGAAAACACTCTAGAGTTCATCATTTTGGACTGATTTAGCCAAGGAAGAAGACACAAGCAAATGCTTTTCATCCAAAAATATTGAATAGCCCACAAAATAATAATGTAATAATGCAATGCAAGTCTTTTGGAGCAGTAACACAGCAGCTTTATAGTAACTTGAGCTGTATAGGACAAGAAGGGATTAATATTTTATCCCAACTGAATTTCATGTGGAATTTTGATAAGAATGTAATTTCCCAAGCTGACTAACAAGCCAGGCCTGCAAGGAGGTGTAACACCCCTTCTGTACAAGAAGAAGCCTCAATCTATAGTTATCACACATGTTAAAGAGTTTAGTTTCATATATCACCCAAAGCCAGCACTCCAGCTACACAGACTCCTAACACTATTCTTAGCACTGTTTATAAGCAGAACACTCTTGGATTTTTGTCTTGAGCATCATCTAAATGCTTTGCATAGGACATCTCACATAACTGCTCATCTTCTAAAATCTGGCAAGATTACAGTATATCCTACAGCAGGTAGGATATACCACAAAAAAACCCCTTTCAACTGGCTGGGTAAAACATCTATTCAGACTTTTCCATCTCTAGTTTATATGCATTGTGTACACATTAACAGTTAAATTTATCAAGTCAGCTGCATTGTGTTTATAATATAAATAGGCCCATGCTAAAAACTTGAGACAAAAAGATATTTTATATGAGATATTTCAATCAGAAAAAAACCCTCTCCTAACAAAAATGTATACTTAGACAGAACAAATTAAGTGATACATGTCAGTAACTTTCAAATGAAATTTTTACTTCTTTGAAGGTTGTTTTTAATGGAAATTCACTTTTCTGTCACAGGCAGGCAGAATAATTAGAAATATCTATGAAAAATAACTTTTAATTTCATTTCTCTGTAATCATGCATGCTCCTTGGCTGTAGACCGAGATGTTTTAATATTATGATGACAAATTAATATTTAACCTAATACAGTACTGCATTTTCTGATTTCTGAAGCTTTTTTCCACTTTAAAAATATTTACTGTGATGTAGTGCACATTTTAGGATTTTCTGCACAACATAAAAATCACTTCAGTAACATGATGCAAAGCACAGGACTAGCATCAGATCACTCCAGTGGATCAATATCATTCAAAGAATTTTTAAGAGGAAAACCTCACAAGGATCATGTAACTGCAGTCTTCATCCTGTGCATGTCAGATAGCCCACAGCTCTTTGCATCAGTTTCTTCTTATCCTCTTCTCACTGTTAATGCTTACAGATCATTAACAGCCCTTGATGTTCTCTAAGTTTTACCACCCTGGGGCTCTGGTGCTTCCTCAGCTCCCTGCAAACTCCCCCAGTCCCAAACAAAACAGCTTCCAACAGCTCAACACCAGCATGGCTCCACTGGCCAAGCAGAGGCAAGAAAGAAAATGTGACTTTTGAACACATTTCTCAGTGAATGAGGATTCTGGCAGAGCAGGATGAACAAGTATGATGGTTTTCTCCAAAGGTGACATCTTAAGTGGGCTGCCTACCACTATGCAACAGGACTGGCACCTTCTAGCACAGCACGGGTGAGCAGGTGAGATGGAATGAAATCTGGGATGCCAAGCACGAGGCTCATCACACGTGACTACCCTTTGTGAGATGGGCACTTGCTGTGTGCTCGCAGCTGACCTGGGGGGATTTGTAACGCCGTGGGAACTGTCAATGCACCAATGCTGAACTGCAACCCACCGACTGAAAACACGCAGAGGATACAAACTTTGCAGTGGGGTAACAACGCTGACACACTGGTACCAGTGTTAACACCTAGTCCACTGAATGGTGGTTCATACTCAAGGAAAAACCACCGCAAACAACACCACGTGAACACTCCACATACAGGATGCCATCCAGTAAGCACCAAATCAAAGCCACATTATGTGGCAGTTTTATAAAGAGTATGTTCTGTTTACCTATTCAGTTCTGCACAAAGTCCTAAAATTTAACAGGCTGATTTCCTGGCTGGGCAAACAGATTGTCAGAAGAGTGCCGACCTCCTAAAACAGACTATTGTGTATCTGGAATGTCTCATGTATGTGTTTTGTCACACAGAAAAGCAAAGTCATCTTGTATTCTAAATTTAGCTGAGATTTCCAGGTATCCAGATAATACATCCCAGGAAATGCCAGGCACACTCAGTTACACTTTTGTCCCTGTGGTCTGAGTATGTGCAGCAAATCCAGCATACCTGCAGCACACAACATTTCTGTACACAATCAGCTCAGCAGAAGTGATTCCTGTTTAAAGTCCTAAACACATAGCAAGGTTTTATTCTAAGTAGAGGTAACCAAGCCATCAGAATGAGAAGCTCTGTCAGAAATGTGGGTGGTGAAGTCAGAATTTAGGTTCAGAGTGGCTCTCAAATTAAAAAGGAAATAGATGTATGAAAGCTAGACAGAAACTTGCCTTGTGCATTGGACATATTTAACACAAATGAAATCTTACCATCTGATAATGATAAACCTGCAATACTTCCTGAATATATCTTAAATCGTAGCATCATGACAATAGGTGCAAATTTTGCAAGTTACTGAGCTTCTGAAGAATAGAGAATATCTGTATTAAATAAAAACTACACATTAAAATCTATTTTTAAAAGCATTTCCACTCTCTTTGGTAAGTTCTTCTTTTTTTTACCAGAAAGTAATTATTACCTGTCCTTCTTCCTCTCACACAGCCAATAACATAATGAAAGGGAAGCTATAGTGCTAATTGATATTTTATAAGTTCTGCATGAACTGCAATTTAAAATAAATCTGATTTCATTCTATCTAATTAAGACAATTTTATATAGTTCCTTAACAAGTATAAGCTAGTAAACCACCTTTCATATAATACACTGCAGTTACCAATTTAATGAACTGAAAGAAGAGCTCAAAAAAAACCCAGACAAAAGATTTTTGGGAGATATCACAATTTAATAACTCAGAATATAAAATATTAAAAGTATTATCAGAATTATTGTCCTCTTAAACAACTTAGAGGTGTCACATGAATTTTGAATTAGATGTCTATATTGAACAAGAAAACAAAGTAAACATTAAAATGTCATTTTAATATGCTTACTTATTCCTGTATAATTTTCAAACTTTTAAAGAAGCCAAAAAACAGATGTCTCTTCAGGGAAAAAAATAAAAACAAAATAAAACATTTCCATGGCTCAGACTTAGCCATGAGACATAAATTCAAAGAATCAAAAAAACATGCATTTGAATTGCTCCTTTACAAGTGGCCAGTAAGGCACTTTGTGAAAATTACTGGTTTTCAAATGATATTTAAGTCTCACTTAGAGAGGAAAAACTCTTTCAAAGAATAATAGATTTTTTTTTTTATTCTATCTTCAATGGTCAGATTTCCATAATATGAACTGCTTGATAGTCACTTTCCCTTTAAATTATTTTTTAACCATACAGGCAGTCACATCTGATTTCTGATTCTCCTTACCTTACTTTTCCTTTCAATTACTTCAGTTCTTAATACGAACAATAAGAGTGCTCATTGCATGTCCTCTGTGGGACTCCTGGAACTTAGATACTCAATAGACAGGTGCATAGATAAGGATTCAAAGTCTTTGTTCCACTGTCCAGACAGAATATGTTTAATCTTTTTTCTACCTTTTCTATGCCATTTAAACTTTAACCTAGTAGTAACTTTTACTGCCTTGATTCACAATTCAAAGGTATAAAGATGAAAAGTCCTTGCCTTGGAACGTAGCTTGAAAACTTCATTCTTAGTCTGTATTTCTTTTGAACTTCTTCTTGTGGTTTTTGTCTTTATTTTTCCAGGGTGCCAACTTTACAGTATAGGACTTTCCAAACCTAACAGCAGGGTTACTTGGAAGGAAGAAAAGTAGAGCAAATTTGCCCAGAATCACCTCACCTTAATGGAAAATATTTAAATTACTGACCAGAGCTGATTAGAGGACAGTCAGTTGATTTTGTCCACATCTTCTTAAATATGCCACTAGTGACAGACTCTGGTACATAATTATAAATATACACATCAGCCCACCAAGCATGGGGCAAAGAGCCAATATAAAAGTAAAACCACGCTCCGTACACCACAAAACACATCACATTTAATAGTACAGAGATAATAATCTACAGTCACAATCACAACATATAAGTAATGGATCTGTGTACCTAAAAGAAGAAACCTTTCTCAGTAGCTGAGATAGATGTTAAAAGCATATTTTTTCAGAACAGAAAAATATATAAATTTGTGGAAAACTCAGATACCTTCCAGAAACAGAGAGGTGGTGCTGCCGTGTGTCACAGCGGCTCAGTCACGACTCGGTGACCGTGCTGTTCCAGTAATGCACCAAGCTGCAGAGTGAGGTGCCAGAGGCACGGGCACACCTGCTGATCTGGCACCCTACTCCAGAGGGACAAGCCACCACAGAAGGGCGAGGCACCAACCAGCTCAGTTTGCCAGAGATCACCTGCAGGAGCCCATCTCACTGCTTCAAACTTCCTATGGGAGCTGTCCTAACAAATAAAAGGTTTCTCTGGTTCTTAAAATGTAACTGCCTTTCACCTCTCTCTTGGCTTAGGGAGGCAAAGAAGCAAAGCTGGAAATGGTGCATAAAGCCCATTATCTGAACTGCTTTTCAGGGCTAATAGCTGGAAGAGCTTTTGTAGCCCCCTTAGCACTTCTAACACAACTGTCACTCAGGTATGAAAAGCAGCACTGCCTGCCCACTGCTAAGGGAAAAACACAGCAAGGCCAGGAGGATGCTCTGCACCTCTCCCAGCACTGCTCCCTGGAGCCCAATTACCATATCCTGCAGCCAGGAGAGGGGAAGAGCAAGCTGGATGTCTGGGCATGGGGCGTGCTCAGTGGCCATGGGAAACAAAAACAGCTTTACGGAGCTAAAGCCAAGGGGTCTGGTGTTCCTTGGAATAAGACAAACTGCAGAAATGGGGATCCAGGTTGGCTGTGGAATTTTCCAAGGCTCTACAACATTTTCAAAGACTGACCTGGATCATTCTCATCCATACACCATGAGCAGCATTCATATATTTACTTATTACAGAACGATTTTAATGAGTGCAAAGAAAAAAAGATAGTTGTGAACATGTAACATCCTTTAATTAATTACTATACTTTCATATCAGGAAATTACATCCTATCCCACTTCCTTAAGGAACTACCATTAAATCAAAAAATTATATATTGTGAAAACTAGCCCAATTGTTGCTTAGTATTTCATTAAAACTACTACATTGCAAAAAACCCCGAAAGTCAGTAACTTGTGTCAAGAAAACATCCACTGCATATGGATGTTAGCACATCATTCAAACTACTCCAGAATTATGAAAGTAGTGTTCTTTACTGAAGTTATCTTTGCAAATTAAAGGGAGATCAAATGAATGCCCCCTTCAACAAGGTGAAAACCATCAAAAAGGATTACAGCATGCAGACTGTCAGGTAGCAATGTGATTACCAACATAAAACCTGAAGCTATAAAAAAGCATTTAAAGTAATTAAGTAAAGGATATGTCCTCGCACTCTATCATTTAAAAACCATTTAACTCATTATTTAAATTTACCAACAGATGTAAACTCTTTTCAAACACAAAACTGATGTCCATCACTGCATTTTCCATGCCTTGGAAGAAATTTTGATTTTAATTTATAGGGCTATACAAACTTCTGAAGTGCTTCATTCACCATTCAGTCTAGATTTATAACCAGGCAATAAAAAAATTAAAGGGCATACATATACTGTACTTACCAACTTCTTTCATTAAAAAGCCATTGTTGAAGACCGTCTTTGCTTAAGCATGTGGTGCTTGGAGAAGAACCACAAAGAACTAACAGTAGCTCTGGAGAAGTCAGAGGAGCTGTTCTAGCTATCTCAAAAATCCTGTCTTCAAAAATCCATTTAAAAACAATTTAGAGTATGAGTTAAATCTGCCTTCAGCAAGGGAGGTGAATCAAAAGTTATAAAGAAAAGGCACGAAAGATCCAGGATGGTAACAGACAATTCAGAAATGCCCAAAAAATGAGAGAAGGAAAAAAAGAGGGGTAAAGACTCAACTGTGACCTCTAAAATAACCTGCCATGCTTCCTACAAAAACTTATCAACCCGTTTTACATAGCTTTCTTTTCATTTGTAACTTTTCCTTTGAGTTCTTCACTATGCAAACTAATATACTGTTCCTACAGACTGTACAAAAACATAAGGTCTGAATCTTTCTCATTTAGTTACATGATTACCTGAGAAACATGGAAGTTTATACAAGAGTATTGAATGAATTCTGGTAAATGTCCACAGAGACATTTTCAATGCTCTAGGATGTCTATAATAAAGAAGGCCTGACAGGTTTTTAATTCTGCTATCTGATTCATAACTGAAAATTTTTAAAGTATGTTAAGGCTGTTCTTCCCTGCTTTTCCTGCTGTTTTACAGGTGATACACTTTCAAATTTAAGACTTTAACAAATACCTGTCTCAAATATTACCCAAAGATATACTTAGGTATTTTATGCACAGATACAAGTCAAAGAAATCCACAAAATTCAGGTTTTTGAATCTCTTATTCCCTTTGGTATACTCAGTCTTCATTTTTGTTATGCTCATGCTGGCACCAATTCTTTAATTTTTGAGTTTTCACACTCTGCTCCAGACTCCCTCAAATTCTAATACAAAAGCAAAAGAATTGTCTGTGACAAGTCTTACAGGAATTCTTTACTTCATAAAGAAATTATAAAAGAAATAAATGTATTTTAAACCTCATTGGATTTATTTAAAAAAAAGAACTTGGTTACATGGGATAAAGGAACAAAAAAAGAAAGGAAAAACTTCCATGAAGTCAGTTTCCATGTGATTTTTTTATTCCTTTCCCTGATTCTCTTGGAAGCAGAGAAAATCTGCATGTTTTCTCCATGTTATGAGTCACTTAAGCAACACAATCTCTTCTAAGGATATGCTGAACAGTGTAGAAATTTCAAAGTGTGTGCATCTAGTAGTGAACTGAAAGAAGGCAGTCCTAAAAGTGTAAATATTCATTTGTATTTAGAGCCAGATTTTTTTTTTAATAAGTACACTTTTATTTGTTAGTCTTGAGACTGTTAGGAAACACTGTGTTGCAAAGAGTACAGCATCTTTTATCTAACAAGAAGTTAAATACATTTCAGTGCATGTTCAACAGATGATTTAAAATCCTTCCTCTACCCTTCTTATGAAAGGAAGGGAAAAGTCCTAATCAATATATTTCCCCCTATATTCATCAAATACCAGACACTAATTATATCTCAGGCACAAGCATTGTGCCTTAAATACAGAGCAAGCCTAAAGCGACAGTCAATACATTGATTATTTGGTAGAGAAAGATACAGATATAGGCACCCTACAGTTGACAAAACTGTCACCAGTGATATTGATTCTCTAGATTGCTTCCAACAGGTTCTCGTTCATTCTGGCTTCACCTACGACTTTCTATATTTTTTGTTGCTACAGTCAATAAACTCACAAAACATCCCACTTGGGACGAGGAAAAACAGCCCATGTCCTGTACTCTTAATTCACAGACAGATATTTAGCCTTTTAAAACCTACCCTCAGAGGTATAACAGAACCACAGCTGCCCTGTAAATTTACAACTGTGTTTTCTTTGCAATGTGCTGGCACACAGGGCAAAAGTGTTGCTCAGGGCTTAAGGTGTTTAACAGAAACGCACAAAAAAAAAAAAAGAGACAGAGACTGGCTCCCTGCTTAAAGTAACACTGAGACAGCCAGACGGTGACCAACTTAGTTTTTAAATCAATTTCTCCAAAAATACCTTCAGAAAACCTAGAGGATATAAAGGAAATGAAAACTGTATCTTAACCTTGAGCTGATTTGCAACCCCTACACACACAATAGAATGCTGGGGGTAGTTATGACAGTTCTTTCAAGGACAATCATCAACATTTACCAGTGTGAAACTATGTTAAAAAAAAAAAAAAAAGAGATGCCATTACAGAGGATCACAAAGTTATCTAAAAGAGACTGCAAATATAGCACTGTTAACCTGGTTAAATTGAGCAAGAATTGTACATTGAGACACTTTAAACTCCTCAGAAGGAATCACTGACTGTAAAATTGCAGCACTTGAAATGGTACCTTCTGGTATCCTGTTTTCTTTGGTGATGTATACAACAAAAACAGTTAATATTCTGTAGGTTTTAAGATATTAACTTGACATACCACAATCTGTGAAATGCAAACTCTGAGAAGGCAAACAAAAGGAGATACATACGGCCTTTACGTCTCCCCCAAGCATCTGCACACTAACTCCTGGAACAGGCACGACCTTTGGCACAAAGTTGTAACTCACTATATACCTGTTCTTACGTCCTTAGTGAATGCTGAAACCAGGTGAAAGTGTTCTTGCCTTTAGCTGCGGTCACTCTTCCTTATCAAAATTGCTTACTTGATGTAGTCAGACTTACAAGAGCCACCAACAGACTCAGGTGCTCGTCCCTCTGTTGGAGTGACGTTTGTGACCCCAACCACGGAGACTGAGCTAGGGAGCAACCTCACACATCACCACAGCTGACACAAAAAGTCCCTTAAAAAAACATGGCACTGATCTGCAGGGCTCCCTGCAGGTGAGGGCGTTTTTAGCAAGTAGTTTCAGCTGTATTTTCCTGACTCA
This sequence comes from Atrichornis clamosus, assembly GCA_013400975.1. Taxonomy (NCBI): domain Eukaryota; kingdom Metazoa; phylum Chordata; class Aves; order Passeriformes; family Menuridae; genus Atrichornis; species Atrichornis clamosus. The sequence goes on from WBMZ01005838.1 coordinate 87,224, forward strand.
TGAAGGCTGCAGCTGTGGGAGGAACTCTGCTCCTTGCTATGGTTGGGTGTACTCAACAGCTACTGCAAATATATTGAACAGAGGAAGGCAAGGAAAAAGTCAAAGGCAAAGGACAGGCATCCTTGCCTTGGGCAGCTTCTGATGGGTGGTATTCAAATAAAGCATATGGAAAATTGTAGAACAGTTGTGCAGAGGTTATAAAATGATGTCTGAAATTAAATTTCTCCACTACTACAAAATGATAGTCCCAAAGAACCCTATTGATTGCCTTTTCTGAACCTAATGGTAGAAAGCAGCAACTTTTATTCTCTTGGTTAACGTGATCAATGTGTTTAATGCTTCTTAGAGTTTATGAATTGTAGCTGCTCTTGGAGCAATGCCAGACTGGTCAGTGTGGGTGAGCTGGAAGGGCTGGAGACAGTCACTTTGCTAAGATTTTCACTTGTATTTCACAGACTAGTTCAAATAATTATACAGCTCAGCAAGGCTTTAGGATTAAATATTTAGTACATTTGAAACAAGAGAAAAGTAAATAACACTTGCACCCAGTTCTGGATAGCTCCTAAAAGGCTTCTAATGGCACTCAGATAGAAGTGGCCACCTCTATTTCTAATTTATTTTTACAGGAAGCATCAGGGGGCATCCATCATCAGGATTTAGATGTCTTATCAAAGTAGACTGCTCTGTGTCAGTGTCTTCTGAATCCCTTGAATGACATTGTAGGTTCAGAAAGCACATAATGGGCACTCCTCTACAATGCTATAGAATCTGTGCCGAGACAAAATTACTCTTTATACATAGAATAATTTCTGTTGGGTCAATGTCTTCTTCTAAGGTTGAAGCTGGCTGAAGTTCATTGCCACCTAGACCTCAGTAGACTCCACTGGGTGTTGGATTAGGTTCATTTTTTTTAAAAATTTAAAAATAAAAGCAAATCAAAATGCCCTCTTCAAGCCCTGAAATTTCTCTATGTGAAATTTATTAATTTAATCTGTATTTTAAAAAAAGGAAAAAGGGAAACAACATGAATTCAACAGGAATTCATCAAATCACCACTGGGTCTCCTTTACCAGAGTCGTTAATTTCAGTTTGAACACTGCATACAGAAAGAGTTTGTACCATTCCTCAGGCTGTATTAGAGACTATTTCCAGGTTCAGTTTAAAGGGCAACCTTGAGTACATAATAAGTGCTTTAACTTGGAGGTCCAGCATCTCTCTCTGGCTGGGTAGGAAGTCAATATTTAAGCACATATTAGAATGTGGCAGCAGAAAGCCCAGTGCTGGCCATGTCAGTCAAAGTCTGAAACAGAACCTGAAAAGATCTTCAGGAGAAAACCACATAGCAATAGGCCATTACATTCCCCAAGTGAGGAATGCAAAGTAAGAGCTTCTGGTTTTGGGGAGAAGTATTTGGGTATGAAGGTACAATATTGGTGCAAATTGGATTTCTGAAGAATAAAGAACATGTGCAGAGTGCACAGGAAGCTATGGAAAGCTGTTGCACACATAAACCAAAGAATAAAAGGTCTGTTTTTACCACACTATCAACGCCACTTTGAAAACTACCACAGCAGTTGTTTGAACAGAATCCTGATACTTGGCATTCCCTGGAAGTACCCCGCGGAGGAACTTCTAATTTCTAGAAAAGTAACATAAGCAGTAGTCAGCAGCACTTACTAGAGTAGCTTCCAAACTTACACTCTTCTGTAAAAGGAAAGAGGTCAAACTTTCAATTTTGGCTGGTATTAAATGAACACCTTTAATAGACACAATCAACCTGCTGCTTAACTAGCTTAGGAAAAATATAAATAATGACTTTTGCATTTCTAGTTATGCTTTACTAGGTAAATCCCACAGCTTTTTAACCACCACTTAAACAAACCAGCTCCATAAAACCTGCCCTGTCTACTTCACACGCCAATTAGGCACCAAATATCAAGGTCATTTACTTTATAGCTGAAGCTCAGCTGGTTCTGTCATGGATGAAGGACACCCTTCATCGTGTGTACAGACTCACACAGCTGCACTACTCAATTCTGTTGATGCATAAAGTGACTGAAGCCACCTTAGCCCAGCAGCCTCTCTCGCCATTCCTGCCACACAAGAGCCTTCCTGTGCCCAGGCGTATCAAGAGTTCCCACAGCCAGTGCCCTCAAAAGGAGTTTCAAACAGCACAAGTAAAAGTTACACCTTAGGAGCCAAAACCATGACATCTCAAACCTGGAACCACATCTATCCCTTCCAAAACTGATGGGACCTCTCCCTGCTTAGTTTAAGAAATTTAGTGGCATGTTATCATAAGATGGTAGAGTCAAATTAAATGTTGGTTTGGTTTTTTCCTGAAGGATAACTGAAAATAAAAAAACAATGTTCAAGGTTCTTCTGAGAAAGTCAATTTTCATTTTAGAAGGCTATGTTTATAGAGGATGATATTATTCGGGGGTTTTTTTGTTTGGGTTTTTAATCCAGACTTTGTTCTTTACCCATTTGCCACATGGCCATGATCTGAAATGCTAAGGACAGAAATACTTCACAAATTTATTCATACTAATTAGTAAGAAGAAAATGCTGCAAAGAAAGTTCTGCCTTGAAACACGTAATTCTTTAAAACTAAGAAAAAAGCATAGGGACAGATAGTAGTGAGAATAAAGCTGATCTTAAAGAAATATTCTGAAACTTCTAGAGTCCTGAAAACATAAAACAATCAGAGATCATAGAATACCAGAAGTACAGATAAAAAACACAGTGTAAAAGCTTAAGCAAAGAGGACGAAGAAAGGTAAAAGATCAAAAACTAAGTCAAGCTCAAAGCAGACACTCAAATAAAGAACAGAAATTTTAGAGTTTATGTAAGAGTTAGTAAATGTTCTTCTAAAGAAATGTTTTGTAACTTTAAGGAAGGTTTGTTCATTTCGGTAGCAGCCTTTTATATGTTACTCCATTATTAAGGATTATCAAAGGAATTAGAGTAAAAGGTATCCTCCTCTAACTTGATAAGTTCATCTCCAATAGCATGTCCTTTAAAATTAAAGCAACTTTAAGTCCTTTTGTGAAAGCTGAAAAAGATAAGACTGAAAATAATACTGTATAACCTCCATTACACGGTGCATACAAAAAATAAACAAGACATATTTATATCTACTTTCTGTCTAACCAACTTTAGAGGCACTGGAGGACCCGAACAAACTCAGCTTTGCAATTTTTATTGAAAAGACATTGAAAAAAGTAAAAGAAACTAAGAAGACCACAAAACAAAAACTAGTTTCATAGAATAAAAACAACTTATATTTAATTTCAAATGCCCTCCCTCGATCTTTGCTTTAGAAACATGACACTTCAGTTTAGGTGCTAATGTTGTATTGTCTGTCACTTCAGTTAATGAGCTGCAGAATGCAAATAGATAATGTAAATTATGAAAACACAGCTCTGAATTATAAATCCAGTTACTTGGGATGTGATAAGAGCAAAGCTGAACTTAGAGAGTACTGGGTAGAAGTCTCTGCACTCGCCAAACAGGACAGCAACCTAAAGTCTGCTTTAATTGCCACTAGCAGCCATTCACTGTTGCTGCTAAGGATGAGTAAGGCAACTAGCAAAGAAGAAGACCTATGGAAATGGTGCTTAGGCTCCCTCACACCCACATCCCTGTACTCAAAACCTGCTATATTACTTAATAAAGTNACAAACAAAGAGCTTGCTACCTGCTATATTACTTAATAAAGTATCTCAAGGAGTTCCTTTGATTGTCACTGTGCAGCAGTGCAGCAAGATTCCTCAAACTTTCCTTGGTGATGAGTAGTCTCAAACATGCAGCTCACTTCAGACACATGCAAACCACCTTCCTCTGAAGCAGCAACATTGAAAGAGAAACCTTCTCATGGACAGCCAAACACCACTGCCCTACACCACTGAAGTTCAGACACTGGCCAAGGTAGTCAGAGCTTTGCTAGCCAGCTCCCAAAGGCTGAGGTACCACCACTGCTGGGGACCCAACAGAAGTGTCCAATTCTGCTGCCTTGCTTTAAACACAGCACTGCAAACATGGCACAGAAACTTGAATTCAACAGTGCATTTCTGTATTTATTTACAGAGCCTTTGGCAGAATGATGAGCACCCTCAAAACTCGAAAAAGACAGTTGAACTCCAACAAGGGTTGTAAAATTCCAGACCAGCAAACATCGTACATGTAGGACGAGGTCCTGCTGTCAGATTTACAAACAAGGGGAAGAGCAGAAGAGTGCTGGCTGCTACAAGGGTACTTCACAGAGCCAATACGCCTCTTTGCTGCAGATCCCCTCCAAAAAGGTATCCAGCATGGCCCAGAAATCAATTTACAGAAATACCCGAGCCTGTACTATTAAATGACTGTGTGAAATGCAAAAGGAACAAGACTGGCTGTGCCCACATTCTTTGTGTTTAGCCTGAGGAAGAAGGGGTTTATTTGTTTGGGGTGAGTTTGTGAATGTTTGAATACTTGCTAAAGCAAAAGTTACTGCTGAAAATACCTTGTTTGAAAACACAGTAGCAGCTCTGTGTTCTACAGTCACACATTTCAGTGAAAGCTGATATTTTAAACATAAACCATAATCCCCACAAGTAACGGAGCTCTCTAAATTAGAAAGCTTCAGCACTTATCCCAGCCAGGAGTGCGTCTACGACCAGTGACTGTAGCTGCAGTGGTGAGCACGTGCACACACACACACATGGGGATGGTGGGGGAAAAAGAGCTAATAATTGGGTCCTACTGATCCAGTGTATGAACTATTCCAACCTTGAGCAAGATCTCCACAGGAGATACCACAGAGACAGATCTGTGGACTTCTGCACCACAAAAGTAGTGGTTCTTTGCTGCTCAACAGAACCCAGTGAGATTAAAATAAAATGCTTCCTCTCTACATGGTTCTTTTAACAAATCAAGGATTTTGCATGTGACAATAGACAGTCAAGCCATTTATTTCCTCTTTTTATTTCTTTTGGTAAATTAATAGAATTATTTTAATATTAAAAAACTGTGCTACTTGTGAAAGCGATGGGTATACCTGCTGTAGACAGCAACTTCTGAGAAATTAATACATGCAATTAGTGAACAAGATATTAGTTGAATATACTCTCCCCTTACAAAAGAGCACGATGAAGATTGTCTTATTTTTACCTCATACTCACTTGCCAGCACAGCAGGTAAAAGCCTTCTCTTCACAAGTGGGTCAAGAAATCTCCCCTTGAAGAATTTAGAAAGCAACACGGCGTGCCAGATTTCACAAGAACATGTGTGTTGTGTATGAGCCAGCAGGAGATGCACTGCAACTCAACCCTCCTCCAAGCACTGACACCCCCTGAGAACACTCCGACGTCTTGGGCGTGGGAACGTGAGGCACAGCCAGCCTGACCAGAGGGATTCGGAGATTCTGCATCCCTCAGCACGAGCAAGAAACCTCCCTCTTGTCACCTGCAACTACAGCACCATCTTTAAGGTCTTTGCAGTGGACTGCAACAAACGGAGGGGGTCTGACTGAGCCATCAGATGATGGCTCATAGAACTAACTTCTTATTCTAACTGAGCCAAGTAACATTTATCATAGGTGGACTGTGAAGGTGAAAGACATTTGTTGTACCTGAACTGCTGCATCAGGAAGAATACTGGATTTCAATGTATTGGGAAACATGTTCCTACAGAAATTACTATATACTTTTAAACAGAAGGCAAAAACCAGACTATGTGCAAAATAAAAGACAAAAACCTCCAACAAATGTAATAGCAGTCTGATACCATTCAGAGTTTGTGCACTAATCAAACTATAGTGAAGGGAAATAATAATGGTATAGAAAATTATATGCTATGAGAGATTTAAAAATTGACTGTTTCATTGCAAAATTCTTTGTCATGTGAACAATCCCAACTAGAATCACTGCTCTGAACAACTACAAGGAATCGAAATTGCTACATAAAGTTAGATGACAACACCTAGTGGAAATATTCTACCTGCTACAGCTGTTTCCAAGAGCAGGGGGTTTTCTGGGCAGGTGGAGAGGATGTGACAACTTCCTGGAAGCATCATGAAATCTTTCTGTCAGGAAGCTCCAGCATTAAAAAAACTTTACATAAAACTTGAGAAGCCATAAATAAGGTTCACAAAAGCCACCTTAACATACTTCAACTTGTTGCTTTGTATCAAAGGTTGAAGGCGGTTCTGAAGGCAATGTAACCAACAAAAGCAAAACACAGTGGCTACTGGTAAAATTTGCAGCTTGACAGAAAAATGAGAAACTGTTACCAGGCTTGTACTGTTTACCTGACATGGCTATTGGAATTGGAAGAAGGCAAATAAATCCACAGACAGGAAGCCCCCTTGGGGCATGATTGGCAATGGAACTTACATCCCCTTTCACCTTGACACAGTCAACACCTCAACTTAAAAAAAAAAGAAAATAAAAAGGGTTATAATTACCCCAGTCTCCCCCATCGAAGGTCACACTTCTGCCTAGTTTAAAATATGAAATAATATTTTTAATTTTTTACAGTCCAGTTGTTTCAGGTAACATAAGTTCTGCATATTATGAAAGAAAACAATTATAAAAGATAAACAATACAAATATTGGCTGCTTTTTTTTTTCTGTTATGAAAAACAATTCATTGCTCAGTCTCACTATACAGGAATTTATACTATGCCCATCCTTGTCAATCTTAACCAATCCTAACAGTCCCAGTACAGATGGCATTATAAAAAGACTGAAACATCAACTCAAAGATGTTTTTTTGACAAAGAAAAACAGGTCTTTTACATTTACGACAGTGCACCAAATACATCAGTTACATTTATACTTATTTTGTGTGTATTATTTTAAAAACGAAGGTGTTAACAAGGAGAAAGATAATTGTATTTCTCTTTAAAAAGTTCACATTAAAAACAGAGAGAAATTTATGGAAGTGAAGAATTACAAGGAACCTGTAACACCAGCAGAGTTTACCATCTACTAAATTAGCCAGAATTTAATTCAGGCACTGTGATAATAAGACAATCTACCTGCTCAGCTACCATGAGAATGATACTAATGGAATTACCTAGACAATCTGGACACATGAAATGCATTTTAGAGGCTGTTTCACAGTGAGGTCACCCAGTACTAAAGCCTGATGAACTAATTTTGCTAAGAGATTTCAGCACTCTAGTTTACAGAAGATTGTGTCACATGAGAAAAATCTCCTGAGAAACTTGGCCCTGGGAAAGAGAATGTCAGTAAGTGCAGATTGCTAAAGCTGTGCAACTGGAAGCTCAAGGCACCACGCTGACAGCATAAACTGTTAGTGAAGCATACTTGGTACAAACCATATTACAAGATCTAAAAATTGCATCATGATGGCCAGTAGACAGCTTTAACATGTTAACTCTCAAATCACAAAGGCAGGCTAATATGCTACCTCAGCCTTCCTCTGTAGTTTTAGGAATCCAGATGGTACTGGCATTATGCTCTACAAATGGGATGGTCTGAGGATTTTTCAGAATGGCTCCAGGAAGTCAATATGCAAAACAAAAAAGGAAGAAAGCAAGCGAGATAACACAAAAACCCCACCAGTTTGCTTCAGTTGTTAGAGGACATTTTTAAAAGTCACAGGGAAAAAAAAATTAGAAAAGCTGTAGGAAATAACTTTAAAAAAAAAAAGTCTGACAGAATCAGGGGATGCCTGTAACTAATGAGAAAATGCATGCAAGCTGGAGAGGAAGATCAGGTCAGAAATGCCAGACATGATGGAAGAACTGTATGATGTGACAGTGGAGGCCCTGGAGACAACAGACAAAGACAGAAAACGGAGAGAAAGAGACAGTGCTCAAGAGATGGTGCCGAGAGACAGAAAAGAACAGGTTTTCTAGCAGAGAGAGGGAGGGGAAAAAAATCTGAGGACTCAGGGAGAGCCAACATATAAGAACCCAAAACTGTTTGCCAAGCCTATTTACACTGATTTAGTCATGCAGAGTTGAGAGATCTCAAACCAGGAGCATAGTGGGGAGGGAACAGCGAAGATAAGAATGGGCAAGAAGGTAGATGGGAGATTGCTGAAGTTTTTGAAAGAGCTTTTGCTAAAGCAGTTTAAAAGAAAGGTGGCCACCATATGCAGCAGAGATCTTGTGAAGGATGAAAGGAAGAAAGAGCGAAGCTACAGATCATGCTGATGCCTAACAGACAATGAACATTGAGAAAGCAGCCTCGGAAAAACTAGAGAAAACACTAAATCCAAAAGAGAGGGATAAGAAAGGCCACCCAAGAACATAAGGAATCAAAGTACTAAAGAACAGCAGATTAGAGGACAGAAAAGAGACTGTAGATCAGTGGCCAGAAGCAGAGAAATCTCATTTTATAATCTGTGTAGCCTGAAGGGCAAACAGGCAATACAGAGACAGAAGAAAAAAGTATACTTAGAATACTGTACAAGAAGGAATCAAAGTACCATTAAGAATGTCCATGAGACAGTCCTGCCACAAGTTCCAATGAAAATTAATTAAAAAGTTATTTTCAAAAGGAGTCAGGGCTATCATCAGGTAAAGGAAAGCAATATTCAGTTAATTCTTCACATATAAATTTATTTTTAATGGGGAAGAATCACACTTTCAGCTTGTCTTCTGGACTTCAAACACTCTTGATTTTCTTCACAGGCAATACAGCATGTCAGCAGAAGTCATGCAGCTATTCAGAATTTAAACTAAAACTTACATTAGAATAACAGATACGCTGCACTTCATTATACATCACTACACTTTTCAGCACCAAAGAAACCCGGTTGTTTAATTAACATTGGACAAAAAATAAAAACAGATCAACCAACTCCCCTCCCTTAAATCCACAAAGAAAGAAACCCACCACAAAATAAACAAAAACCCAGCCCCAAACTGCCCATGTTCAGCTCTTACTGTGGAGATCCCAGCTTTGGAGATAGAGTTGTTCAGTGTAGGGTCAGGAAGTCCCACAGTTAAGTCAGGAAAAGGATGCACTTCTGCTTCAGAGAAGTCAGCATTTGCAGAAAAGTAGATGAACTGCAAGCATTTCTCATGGACCAAAATGAATTACAAAAATTAAAGAGAACTATTTTAAAGTATGAAAATAAGCAGGACCATTGTAAAAAAAAAAAAGTTAAGGGAACAGCTGTGATATAAAGCCTAATAAATGAGTCTCCAACATTTGAAGGAAAAGAGAGAGTCAGTAACAGAAGGACTACACACAGCTGTTTTTGTTGTGAAATGTTACCTCCTCACACATAACAAAAACATTGCTAGTGTATCCCTACAAGAACGGAAAAAACCCCAAAACACTCAAGACGGAGGAAGGCGCACTTTTGAGCAACAAGTGTTTAGAGAATTTAAGCATTAATCACAAAGTCCTTCTGATAGAACTCAAAAGCCTCAAAGTGGAGCAACTCCACCTCCCTTGCTGTTACAGAGAGCGTCACAAACTGTTCACTATCAGCACTTCTGGTCTCCTGAAGAAGAAATACTCAGTGTGAACAAGGTCCCAGTATTAGACCTCTCCTGAATCATGATGCTTCCCCCCACAAATAATGTGAAATATTGATTCAGTTGTAATTTTAAAATAAGTAACTTAAATGACAAACATATGAGCATACAGAAAAGGATTTAAAAACAAGATGCTGGTGATGGCTACAGTTCTGTGCTGCTAAAGCACATAGCTGTAGCACTCTGGGTGTGATGCACTCGATCTTATGAAGGGAGCAGGGAAAAGGAGCTGAAGGTCTGGATTCTGGCATGCATACAAGCTGAGCGAAGAAACTCAGCTCCACTTCCTCACCCAGTTCTACACTGAAGATTTCTCCCTGATAGGGACCAGGAGAGTTTTGTAGCAGCTGTTTAGCTACAGGTGTAGTGCATTTTGAAAAAAGCAAACTAATTACCCACTGGACTGTTGGTTTTGGAAATAATTTACCAAATTGCTTGTTTTCCTGTTATACACAATAGAACACAAACCAAAAGCTAATTCCACTTCAAACTTGCTTTTGTAAAACTTATTTCCACAAAGCCTCTAATGTGGACACCAAGAGCGGTGCAATGTGTGCGCACTACTAAATGTGGTTGAATTTGTGCTGACCTGTCTCATACACTCAGTTGCCTCAAGAGTGACAACAGACTTAGTATAATCAATCCAGTGTAACTGCAGGCTACCACCAAAGCGTTGGTTCTACTCCCACATTTTCTTCCCACAAGCACCGGTGGATTTCCAGCCCCTCCCTCGTACAGGACTGGACACTGTGCAATCATTATATGTCCCAGTTCAGTTCCGCTGTGACAGAAGACTTTACTTCTGTTTAATTGAGGAGGACAGCTTTCCCTCAGACCAGCTTGCTGAACCACTCTTTCTCCTTCCTGCAGCCACACCATCACTAGAGTTTATGCAAAGGGACAGGCAAGGCAAACAAGCAGAGTGGTAACAGAAACAAGAAGCGGAGTCCCTTTCACCAGGAACTTGCAGGTACTCCCAGCAAGGCAAAATAAGAAATGACATTGAAATAAAAGTGCAAATCTCTATCCAAACACAGCTGTCTGTAATGCCAGGATCTGCACACTGAGTCACAGCTAAGTGCAGCATTAGCACTCTTTACTTGCAGTCTCCCACTGCAACTTCTTTCCTCACTCCTTTTCTTGAGGAACAAATTGCATTTTCCAAATGCTGGCTCTGCTTCACAGTGTGTAGTTAATAGCAGCATTAAATAGAAACTATCAATGACATGAAAACATCTGCAAAACAAATTCAGAAAGAGCATTTTTAGTTTGTATTTATTGGTCTACCTCTGTCCAATTTCTACTCTGAGGCAAACACACTTATGTGTGCTGCTTGAATAACTTGGCACTGTGTACTGGTTATTGAGAGTGCTTTTATTCCCTAGCTAAAAAAGGACAAACACATTTACAGTTGTGCAGAATTTCTATGTTATCTTATGAAAAGAATGTACAACCGAGTGTTCATATCACTGTTGTCACATGAAGTGAGAAAACTCATCTTTTCCCTCTGATAGGGAAGAAGGAGTCGTAGCCAGGTGCACATTGAGTGCTGTGAAGGCCTGTCCAGAGATGAGCAGAATTACCTCAGAGATGCAGTGAAAGGCCAGTGACAAAATGCAAGTTACCCACAATCCAGAATCAAAACCTCTGCAAAGAGCAGGAGCAGGATGCAACAGACACGCCTGGACACAACAGTAAGAACTATCTGTCCCTCACCAAAGAAGAACACATATATATATATATCCACTATAAATTCATGCTACAAGCCTGTACACATCCCTCACTTCATCTGTGTTGCAATTCTCACACAGGAACATATTGGGCTTGAAAAAATGCAGCCTCTTTTGAAAGGCTGTTTTGTGTCACTGCAAACATCTGCTGCATATATTACTCCCTGTAGGAATAAGCCTCCTAGAGGAACCTAAAATCACTGGATGAGCCAGAATAGCTTCAGTACAAAACACATGCAGAGGGCAACTCCCATCACTGAACTGCCTCCTTGCTACTTGGAGCAGTGGGGTTCACATGGAACCACCCCTGGGGCTCAGGGACAGCTTTGGCATGAATATATATACATATATATATATATATATGCACATATATACTTAGGCACTCTAGGACCTACTTTTAATACCTAACTGCCAAAGACCCAAAAAGCTAATTGTTCCACAGAGTAAATGTTGTCCCTCCCCTGACTATGAAAGCTTCTACAAACTCTGTCTCAGAAGATCACAGCATCTCTGACACTTTCTGACACTTCTTTCTGGATATCCCACCATTACTTTCAGCTTAAGCTAAAAATCAGACTACTTGTTCTCCATCCATAAGCTGTCCTTTCTTGCTGTACTTCATTACTGCTCTCTCCCTAACAATGCAGACTGCCCTGCTCAACTCCTTGCTTTCACTCAACATCAAACATATTGCAACATATGTTAGGAATTGTCCTGGATAAACAATGGGAACATAGCAAACTTTTTAAGATCATTTCTGAATCTAGGTTCAGTGATCTCACTTCCCATCCACCCTACCTCTGGCCCTACCAAGCTATCTCATATTGCTCTCTTTCCAACCTTTTCCACTCCTGGCTTATGTCTTTCCTCTCCAAAGCTAAGTACCTCCACCACCATCTTTCAAACCCCTCCCCTGCATTTGTGCCATCCTGAATTCTCAGAGAACCATCCTCCTCTTCCACACAGTTGATATTTACAGCATCTTCTCTAATATTGAAGTATTTATTGCCAGAATTTCATCTTGTAAGGTGCTTTTCTACATAACAGCTGTTCAAAAGTGAAAGTAGAAGCTGCATACTTTTATGTTAAAATTATTTATTCGTCCCTGATATACAGAGCAACTACAACATACAGTCAAGGGAAGTGTGATCTCCTCAGGCAAAGCTCCAGAGTCAGGGTGAGCCTGTCCTGATCTTAACCTGGAATTCCCAACCTGATGTCTGCTGTGTCCACGGTCTCCCAGGGCCCAGTGAGCAGGACATGGCTCCTGGCATTAATTCCCTTATTCACACCCAGGTAAATCAATATAATTTGTAGGTACCTTACATTTGCCCCTCATCCTTGGGGCCATCTAGTACTATGTCCATCTCATATATACCTTTTTATTCACAAGCCTTAAATACCCTTGGCCTTGGACTAACTTTTTTTCAGTGTTACAGGCTGGAAACTCCTGCGTTATTTCAATGGCTTGGTCCTCTCCTGTCAGTACAGAAAAATGACACAAACAGTTTGAAAACTGATCATTAATAGCCCCTAACGCAAACAGCAGTTTTCATCTCCTGCAAATAATAATTAGTGCATTTGGGGATGTCAAAGAAATTCAGGATTCCTGACTGTATCTTCACCTTTTTCCAAAGCTATAGGCTTCAAGAGAGAGGGCACAGCAAACCTGTGTTCTCCATTGTGCAGACTGCACTGCCAACCCTGCCTTTTTATTGTGAGGCTCCTTCAATTCCTATGGATGTCTGTAATTCTGTTCTCCATTAGTTCAACCAACTGCTATACCTTCCAGCGTAATCAGCATCACTGCATTCTCCACTTTCTTTCTCGGATTTCTCAGTCCCATTAATCTGAAAACAGATGAGAAAGAGAGTTAATACTGACACTGGAGCATCATATTAAAGGTGTCTTTCATCTCCATTTGCTTATTGAAACAAGTGGCAGCTTGCTTAGACCTGGTCACCTTCTCAGATCATCTTTTAATGATCCACTGCCAAATCCATTTTACTTGACAATTTTATTTGCCCTGAGATGCTGATCAGCCAGCAGGCAAACCAGATCAGCAGTATTACCCCTAGTGTGCTGTGGGAGTGCAGGCATAAGTAATTTTGTAGAAGCCCGTGCAGATGTGGCAGTGGTGGTCCAGCTCCAATACTTATCTCTGTTCCCTATGTGGAAGGAATTGTCCTTTTCTGATATAAGAAGAAAATACACAGACATTAAAAATTGTCTTGAATTTGACCCATTTTGGATAAAAACATTGAGACCTTGGGCTGGGGTCCCAACAGTCTGTACACCAGCCCTCTGAGCTGAGAGGGCTCTGTAAGGAGCAGGTTGTTCCCTGTTCTCCTTTTAGGCCATTAGCTATTCCTTTGATTAGTTTGCCTTCATCCCTCGGGGCCCTGCATTTCTTTCCTGTACACAATGTGCCATAGGTTGTATTACTCAGTTTTAAGAGCACCGTAGAACACATTTTTCTTTCTGGGCTTGTCCAATATGAATTCATATGCTTCAGATCTCTTTTTCTTGCCCAATATTTGATGGCTACATGCAAATCCTTAAAAGCTGTGGAAAATCCTAATATCATGAAGATGGGTGAGAATTACACCCCAAGTACCCACAGAAATCAAATGTATGATTACATCCTTTGCAGTTCTGGGCTCCAAATTAGCCTGTCAAGTTTGCATGTAGTGCTTCTGCTGACTTCAGTGGGAATTGCACACATGAAACTAACAGAATAATCAGGCCCTGAAAATTTGAGCTTGTGTCCCCAAGCATAGCTACTACATTTTTAACTGATTCAGTGTGAGCTGCATCTGTGACCCCAGAGCAACAGCAACAGCTGGGAGTATGTGCTGGCACCCAGAAAGCTAGTGCTGCCTTTCCACATGGGATATACAGCACTCTCCAACCTGCCCTGCTTGTATTTAAAGCACAAACTTAGCTATGATATAAAGGAAGTCTCTCTGTTACCATGACATTGAGCAAGCAAATAAACATTAAGCTCCCTAGAAAATGAAAAAGAAGGTATCAGAGCATTTTAGCAAGTCTAATGGCAGAAGTCAGAGCCATCATAGAACATTATAGAAGAAAAATGAAAAGGTTGATTTTGATAGTTTGAAATAAGAGAGGAAAATAATTAAATAATCTGCATACAGAAAATGACACACACTAGATACTCTTTGTTCCAACCGTGTTAGAAAAGCACTATTTCATTGTAATCTTATGTTTTTGAAAAGCTGTTTTTATCTTTTTTTTTCCTGAATTCCCCAACTAAAGCATAGGATTAGATGTAAAACTCACCAGGTACTTCCTAGAAATCTCCCAAGCAGAAATTAGATTATTTAAATAAAACAAAAAAACACCGCAAACCAAAAAGAGAAACAAATAATTCAAATGTAAAACACTAGGAGTTTTAGCTATTATCTATTAGATATTGCATTATTCCTGAAAGAAATATGCATTCAAGTCTTTCATACCTGATACAGATGGTTCAATTTGTCAATTCTTCAAATTCAGGCTGACTAGCCATGTAGGGAGGCAAAAGGTTGCATAGGTTACCAAACCTAAACCTGAAGGGTACATAAGCAGTTAGCATTACACAATCACACAGAAGCTGGTGTGAAGAAAACACAACTGATAATCAAAAGAAAAATAAAATAATAATAGCATTTCAGACATATACTTTAAATGAAGCTTCCAGGATACATATCTTATAGCCTTTTTTGTTAAAGTAGATAAAGTTGTTGATTTAATATTCAAATTCCAGTCTTTATTTCTGCACTTGAAGTTCTCTTTGTAACAGATGGTAGAGAACTTCCAATGATAATTCAGTAGAAATCACTTCATTCAACAGATACAGGAGTGACACTGAGTGCTGGGCTCAAAAATGTTGCACCATTTATGTGCATCTCTCTTCAGGACAGCAGTGAAATCCTAATTCAATATGTGCCCCTTTAAGGAGCTGACCTTGCACTGGTGTTTTATTCAAATGCATTCTGCATGCAAGTCTTCTTTAATATGTTTTAATTTTGATTGAAATAAGATGCCTTCCTAAAAAAAATGTGAAAATGTTTCTTGCTTTCAGTTTGGAGCCCATCTGTAGTACTGACGTGTCGGCCTGTTTGTTATGTTATGCTTGGCACAGACGTGGGGGCTTCTCTGTCCCCATTTTACAAAAGAACAAACCTCCCTGCTACAGACAGGAGCCAGGCATGGTATTTTCAGCAAGTCCATCACCCTTTTACTCTGCCCAATTCAATGAAGTAAAATCATGACCACCCAACTTAACGTTAATAATTTATTCCATGAAGTTGTCCATTTTAGAGCTGAATTAGTGAAATGCAACTGAACTGAGCCAAAGGCTTGGACTGGGCTGCCATTTTGACATTCTCATCAGGGAAATGATGCTGTAAACACCCATACTTGATTCACATGCATGGTCTCTTGGTTGCCTACAGTAATGCCCATCTGTTCAGATGGCATCATGCCCACTCAAGTTGCTCAAGGGAATACATGCTGGGCAGTGATTGGCTTAGGTAAGTATTTTTCCAACTGGGTCGGTGTCGACCTCCTTTTGGGAAGGCCCAAGAGGAAAAGGAAACAAAAAGAATTTTCATTTTTTATTTTAATGGATTGTTTTCATTTAACATTCAGCAAAAACACTGCCATCTATAAAACATTCAGTAGATGGTTTTGCTAATTCCTTGGTACCTGTGACCCCAGCAAGGAAACATAAATTCAACTATATTCTCATTTTTTAAATAAATGAGTTTAACCTGTTATAAAGTCACAGTCGATGTAACATTAAGACCATCTCATCTGCAGAAAATAACCTGTCTCAGCAGGCATCACCACATTCTGACAATTGAACTAATTTCTTCTCCTGAACATTGCTCAACACTCAAATATCTGGATTCATAGGTATTATAGCATGAATTTTGTGGGCAGAGGGGTGTGCAACACTATGTTCAAAACTATTACTCAGATCAAATCAATGTTATTGTACAAAGATGTAATTTCAAAATATACAACAAACACAAAAATGCACACAGATATAGATGAATAATGTGCAGCATCATGAAAGAATTAACCCCTTTTGGTTCCTGAGTTGGAATAATTTTCAAATACAGTGTTTTACTTCTCCAAAGCCGAAGAAGTAAAGTGAAGCTTTAGTGAAGTGCATTGTACAGTGAAGCCATTGTCTGTCACTTTTCTTTATCAAACAAAAAGGCAGGGGGGGGAACATGTCACCCTTTCTTCCTGCAAATAAACTGTGGGGTTTTTTATTTAAGAGAAAGCTACCATTAATCCAAAAAAAAAAAGGGGGGGAAAAAGATGAAAATAATCCAGCTCCTTTTCATTTGGGAGACAAAAGCCTTTCAGTGCTGCGTCCATGAGCTCTTGACTACTGTTTTGACACTGTGTCAAGATGCTCCCGCTCTGCTCCAGGTCTCAGATCACAGTTGGAGTGTCTTGATACAGTGTTGAATCAGTAGTGTCAGCAAGTCTCAGAGCAGAGTCAAAGAGCCTCAGTGTAGCCTCTGAGCAGGTAGAGTCAGAGAGACCTTTCCCCTAAACTGAGGTAGGCAGAGGGTGCTCATTTTTTTAAATTTTTAATTGTTTGTTTTAACACATTTCGACCCAGCTGCACCAGGCTCATGCTTCTAATTAATAGTCTTTCTTGTAGTAAGGCAACACAGCTAACTCTCCCAACCCTGAAGAGCTTTTAAAAAGCAGCATGGAATAATGTTAATATTTTTTTTAAAGAGCAAGCCTCGGCACAGGAACTGAGGCTCTGTGCTTCCTTGGAGCAGCTGGCACCGTGGAAAAAGTTTGCTGAGAGGCCCAGAGCCTGTTCTGCCATGGGATAGCCCTGCCATGTTACTGATCCACCATCCTCTGCTGGTGGAGACCCAAATGGAAACGTGATGTCCTCTATCACAGCCACTGCCTCTATCTGCAGCCAAAGCCCTGGCCTCTCCAACATCCATGGCAGCTTTCTCAGCAAGACCAATGGAGCAGAATTTTTCTTACCGATTTGTAAAAAATTAGTTACTAAAATAAAAATGCTTTTAAGATAGAAAATGCAAACTATTTCTATTTGCTCCTAGGAAAGACAGCAAAAGTGCACAGATCCCATGATTGCAAACTTTGCTGCCTGAATAACCCTGTCAGGGAGAACCAAACCACAGCTAAGACAACACTCTCTAAAGCATTGAGAGCCAAGCACTGTGCCAGGCATCATGTTTTGGGATGAGATGGATGTCAGCCCCTAAGAAGGCATTTGAGAAGGAACAGAAAAAGACCAGGGTTTAGAAAAAAAAATAACTAGACTTAAGAGGCTGGATTAGAAAATGTAAATAGGTCAAAGCCACTTTTGCTATAGCTTTACATCTGAATATGTAATCCAGTCAATTTGGTACGCTAACACCAGGGGGGCACACAGATCAATGTATATAATGTAGGTCAAATGACCACTGTAGAGTGAGATGCATGCATGCTTCTCACAATTGAGCCAAATTTATCCTTGATATAAATGCAGAGACTTCACTGGACTTTTAGCATTTGCTCATTTATATTGTCAGTAACTTCTCAGTAACTTGTTGCTTATATGTAACCCACCACATGCAAAGATGTCTTCAATTTCTCATTAGTTTCTTCTTCCTTGTGATTATTGCACTGTTCTTAACATAAAATGTTATTAAAGTACAGGTTAAAAATAGTTACACAACAAAGCAATAAATGCTCAAAACCATAGCTAACAAAAAAATTTCAAAGCCGTGTTTCAAATTCTGTTTTTGAAAATTGTGCAACAAAATGGCAGCAGAGTCTTCAAGTCAGCAGGAAATACAGCAAAAGGAGAGGAGGGAACAGGATCTTACCTCCCCACAGAAGGATGAGACTCAGCCAAGTGTTTGCTATGTGCTTTCGGATCCTTGGAGTAAGGGATTAAGGTGCAAAGTATTTGTATTGGAAACAAACAAAGCTCACTGACTGGTGTGGTGAATTTTTTGCAAGCACTTTCACAGCAAGTGGCAGCCGGGGGTTCCTTCCCCTCTGCCTGGGCTGGCCCTGCAGGGCCGTCACACCCTCCCACCTGCAGAGGAGCTTCTGACCCATCCTGACCATTTGCTTTCACCCACTGCAATGGGTACGGCTGCCCCAGCTCTGTGCCAGCTGTCTCTGGAGGTAAAAGAGAAATTAAAGATTGTATCATCTAGGCACAAATTAAAATCGTTACTGGGAGAAACCTGGTAGAAAGTCTCAGAAGAGAATGAATTATGTATTTGAACACTTAAGATTTCCTTGCCTTTATTACAGCATGGGGTCTGAACTCTGCTTTCTTCCCTGCACTTTATTACATGGTTAGAAGTCCCGCAGTAGGAAACTTGCAGTTTGAATTTTGAAGCACCTATAGTGTCATACTTTTTATTTTAATATTTGTCACCAGCAGTGCCGACAGATAAAAAGTGCTGGCTCCCCACAGCATGATATGCGGGATTTTCAATAGAGCTACACAATTGCTTTTGCTAAGTGCTTGCGGGGCTCACAGTGCCAAATCCCGCAAATTGCTGCATTCAGGCCACTTTGCAGTGCTGTGCTAAGGCAAGTGGCTTTAAAAAAGTTCGTTGGGACATATGCCTAAATGGCTGATTTCTTTTTAAAGTCCTAAGCAATTGTCTGAAGACATTTCTGCAACTCAATTCAATAATTGTAGCACTTATGAGACGGTCAAAACTTTTTGTATCACTTACAATTTATTCTGTGCTTTACATGCAGTTTTAGAAAAAAATAAATCTTTTTCCAGCCCCAAAATTTGCTAGCCAAGGAAGTCCCAGAAGCAGCGTCACCAATCATGGTGACATTCTATTTATGGATTACTACTTCCTCTTTTTTCCCCTTACTGCCTTTAATTTGTTTTTACCCTTAATTTATGGGAATCTGTTGCTCATATCCCAGCCTCAGGTCAGTATTATGGTGTAAATTATTTCATGTGCACAGCAATGCTAAATGTATAATAGTTACACCTGAGGTATCAGGGGAGAATTTTGTATCTACTGTCTTATTCACAGGTCAATTAAAAAGCTGATTAAACCCAAAAAGTCTATGATGATAATTGTTGGAAATAGACTGGGATGATAATTGGTTTAATGACTGCTAAAGGAGTCATTGGGATGTGTGTCTCTCAAGGAGCCTGAATGGCACTTTAAGAGCTGGATTCATCCTGGGTGTTGGTTGTTGACTTTAATGGTATTACTCAAAAATCTGATTTGGATCAACTTACAAAAATATTGCAGACAAGACAAATAATTTTTAAAGGATGTCTCTGCTGAGCTTTGGTGTCTCCCTTGAACCACCCTATTCAATGTCAACCCCTCCAGTACAAATTCTGCCTGTACAGCTTGAAGTAGTTCTATAAGGTGGGAATTCACTGAAGGTTTTATGTTTTTACACATTTTTTTCTAGCTTAGCAGGAAACAAATTCTATATAATAACTAGAAAATGTAGGCCGAGACCATCCTCTGCACAGGAAATTTCACTCAGAGGGTTGGACACCCAGTGAGGTCCTATTCACAGACGTCTCTTTGTATTTTTCTGCCTGGAACCAAAGAAGGGGATTCATGCCAAAACCCTGCAGGATATGGAAATCTATCGGCTGTTCTGTGCTTCTGCATGTCTTTCAAAGTGGCTTCTGATTTGGGGAGCCCTAAATTAAGATCCATGGGCTTGGGGGGAGGGGATTGGGGTTTTTTTTAAAATAAGGACTCAAAACCTTCAACTCAAATAGCAGTCAGAAACATTCAGTACCTTTGAAAAACCCCTGACATTTCATTCCTCATACTGAGGACCCAGAACAGCAAAAATTTAGACCAAAATGATTTCCCCAGGTTAGTCAGTATTAGGGAACAGTGCAGAAGTCAGAAATCTCTTGCTGCTGGTTCTCAGCCTACTTGCACTGCCTAGGCTTGAAAAGGTTATGAGGTTATAAATCTTTCAGTGAAAACAATTCCTGCTTCATGCCATCAACATTTCCTAAAGACATCTGTGTAGGGCATCTCTGGAGGAGGCTCCCATTACCAGCCCTATGCAGGAGAATAATGAGGAACTTACATCCGGTTTGAAAGACATTAATGAGTCTCTCTTGGATACAAAATATTTGTTCAACACCCTTATGGGCAAAGTAGTACAGAGCTGAGTGGGGAGCTCTGCCTGAGTAGCACGAACTGATAGGTCTCAGGAAAGGAACCATGCACAGTTCTGCAGAAAAAGTTGGTTTTTCAGGCCCAATTTACAGCTCTGGTGCTTACATGTGTCTGCATTGTTTGAATACATATTTTTCCAGCACCTACTTCTCTGTTCTTTCCAGTGGGATTTCACATGCTGTGGGGGTATTCTGGATTCCTCAGCAGTTCTTCTCTAATTTTGTGTTTCTATTCTCAATGACATTTGGACAAGAAACAGACAAACAAACCAAAAGAAACCACAAAGAGCCAGAGATATGTGACTCTTTTTTCCTCCCTCCTCCCTCCAGTCTTCTCACTCACACACAAAAATATTTCAGTGTTTGGGTGTTGGCTTGTTTGAGTTTTTTTATCTCCCAGAGCCTGGTGCATCATTGAGCTAAAAATGATGCACAGTCAAGTTATCCAGCATTACCTCAGTCATCCAGATTACCTAAAGCTCTGATCCTAGGGTGACTGACATACGTGAACATTTAAATCCTTGAAATGAAGGGAAATGGTTGTGTACACATTTGTAGTGGAGCACAAAAGAAGATGCACTTTTCTGGCAGTTCCCTGAAAGCAAATGAGGTTCGTGTATACTTTGATGCATCAAAAACTGGAATTACTGAAATAAAAAATGGAGGGCAGGGATGACTCTGGACTTGGTGTATT
The DNA here is from genome assembly GCA_013400975.1 of Atrichornis clamosus. Taxonomy (NCBI): domain Eukaryota; kingdom Metazoa; phylum Chordata; class Aves; order Passeriformes; family Menuridae; genus Atrichornis; species Atrichornis clamosus. Next base: position 108,355 of record WBMZ01005838.1, read on the forward strand.
ATGCTCTATTAGCGTGCCAAACCTCTCAGTAAGAGAAGGGGTGTTGGCATTCTTGTTTGCTAGGACAAACACATCTTATCTGCCAGCAAAGGTCACCTCCCTTCCCAAGTGGGGTGCTGGGTATATCAGCTTTGTCTTTGCTTAGGCCTTCACAAGTGCAGAAGTTCCCATTCCCTATGTGCCTCTGCCCTCTGTCCAACACCCCTTCCCAAGCCATGCCAAACACATCAGATCCTCCTGTGCCAGACTTACCACAGAGTCGCTGTGTGAGTACTGGCAAAATGACCTGGTGGGCAGTGCGGGTGCCACTGCTGAGGGAGGGGAATGTAGAAAAAGCAGAAAGAGAGATTTGGAATTTGAAAAAAATAATCCAGCTAGCTAGGGAGCAGATGAGAAGTATGCACAGCAGAGGGTCATTACCAAAACTCTGGGTTAATCTAGTAATGGAATAGGTGGTACAAACCTACAGCAGACAGGAAATCATGGACATGGCTTTGCTCAGCAGAGAGCTTTCCTGGCCCTGTGCTTGCACCCACACACCCCCTTGGTCTCAGCGCTGACACTGAAGTGAAAGATGGGATTTTATTTAAACACTCTTGTTCTTGACATCGTCACAGACAGGATCAGGCCAGTTAGGAAAAGAGAGGCAAAACTAATTACTTCGTGCATTGCATCTACTGGCTCTGCTACAGTCAAGCGTAGCCCATCTTCTCCTTTCAGTCTATCCACTGCTTTTCCACTGTCTGTGCATGAAATCTCATTCTGAATTCAATCAAGCTTCATCTCCCAGGTTTCAGTGTTTAAGCATTTGAGGATATACACTGTAATATAACATATAATAACTGCATATCTGTTAGGAATTATGCAACAGTTGATCAACTCTTAAGCCACAACACCCTCATGAACACAAAGGTTTCTGGGTCCTCCTTTGGGTGAAACTGTCTTTCTCATTACAACTCAAACTGTTTCTCCTACCTAGGCTAATGGAAGCTCTTGACCAGTTAGCACCATTACAAAAGCATTAGCTGAGCTCATTCGTACCTTTCCTTAACCCTCTCTCCATCACACACTTACACTGAGATACCTTGTGAATAAAGCAGAAAATGTACGGAAGAAGCAGTCTCTTTTGCAAATGGCATCTGTATTTTATAGCTTTCATGCATAGAAGCCAATTTCTTGAGGAACAGTGCCTATAAATTGCAACTGGAAGAAGATGCACTTATTTATTGCATTGCTTCCAACCAGGAAAAAAAATGTTTTTTCTCTCTCCTTTTCCTTTAAATTAAAGGCTGGGTGAAGGAGAGCCCAGCACCTCAGGGACGCAGCTTCGGCACATGCAGCTTGGAGGGCTCGTTTGCTTGCTCGTTTATTGTGAGGAAAGGATCACACTGGGGGCCAGGTATCTTTTCCAGTCATGTAAAACTGAAGACATAGATAATTTAATTTTTTTTTTGAAGTTCAAAGCAAGATTTTAGCTGGTACTAAAAGATTTTGGGGCTAAAGGTTTTTTCGAGAGATGATGCCTCTTTTAGCAGGATTTCTCACACACAGAGTCCTACCATACACAACTCTCTAGTCTCTGCTTCTTTAGAATACTGTCAGTGCTGTACAGGGCTCTAAACATCAACACATATTTGGGGACATCAGGGGAAGCAAAATCCAGAAAAGCTGGTCTGTACATTCTCCCACAGTTCAGGGATACCCAGCATTGCCTCTCCAACCTGCCAGAGCAGGTTGACTGCACAGTGCTATAAAGACAGACAAAGCAGGAAGAGCCAAGTGTGGATAAAAGAGTGAAAATGCTGTCACAGCATCCCTTTACCCGGGGGCATTGATGTCCCTAAAGCCCTCAGAACCAGGATTGAAGCGTGACGTTTCTCACAGGGCAGCTGTGACACCCACAGATGTCACACGGTGGCAAAACCCCCCAGAGCCGAGCGCTGCCCGCACCCCCGCCCGGCCCTGCCTCTGCCCTGGCAGCCCGGTGCTCGCGCCCAGCACGGAACCAGCCCGCTGCCCAGACACACATAACAGTTTTGGTTTACAAAATGACAAGAGACGCCTCAAAACGCCTCAGCAGCACAGCGGCCTTCCCGCCGTGAGGCGAGGCCGAGGCCCGGCCCGGCGCGCACCGCCCCGCGCGGGGCCGAGCGTGGGAAGCGCGGTGACAATGGTGCCGCGTGAGGGAGCGGCCGCCCGCCGCGGCGACACAGATGGCCGGGCATGGCAGAAGGCAGGGGACAGCCGCGGCGAGCAGCGGGCAGCGCCGCGGGCACGGGCACGGGCAGGGCCGGCGGAGCGGGGCCCGGCGAGGGGCTGCTCCGCACAAGCCTGGCCCTGGCCCCGTCCCCGGCTCCTCCCTCCTGGCACCCACAGGGGAACGCGTCGCGTTTTTCCTCATAAAGGGCAATCTCTGGTGGTTAAACTGCAGCGCGCTCTCAGCGCAGCGCGGACCGCGCTCCGGGGCAGCCGACTGTCATCAGTCATTGTCTCGCGTCCCTCGGGGTGCTCGGTGTTCCTCATTTGGACACCTCCCGTCTCCCTCTGTCACCTAATCTGCCAAGATGTTCCTCGGTGTGCCTTTTTCTCAGAAAAGTAACAATAATTTGCAAATAGATAGATCAAAAAGCAAGTCCTGCCTTCCATTTGCAACAGAGTTGTTAGGACAAGAGCAATGTCATAAAAACAGGCAAAACTATGTACAAGACATTTCACAAAGGCCAAAAATGGGAAGAAAAGAAAATAGACAAAGCAATGAAGAACACTCCCATCAGCTCCAAAGCCCCGTGGCTCTGCAGCTCCCACCATCTGGGTAATTCTGTGTTCTGGCCATTCGTGTGTTGGGCTCACACGCTCTCGTCCATGACAGCACTTGCGGGGGGTCGTTCTTGCCCCGGCTGACCTCCGACAGTATTCCACAGGGACACGGTACCCCCACCCTCTGCACCTCCGTCAGTCGTGGATGATGCTTATGGTGGAGAGGTGATTGCAGAAACTTCCGTGCTCTAGGGTAAACACAGGCCTAGGGCCAAAGCACAGAAATGGCTTATGCAGAGCAGGGGAAAAGCCTTCACTCGTCATACTAGAGTAATATTTACACATCAAAAGCCAGACAAACACACCAAGCCCCAGTCTACTCTTAGACATTGGTAGGATAAAGTGACTTACACACTTGGGACATGGGATGTGCATATTCACTGCAATCGAAATGGCTGCCAGAGCATGGATTTTCCATTAATGCCTCTGGGAGGGGAGTAGGATTGTGGAGGGACACCCCACTTGGCTCCCTGATTTTTCCCTGTTCAGTAGGATGACCTTCCCAATCTACTCAAAAGATGCTTCAGCACAAAAGGATCAGTTGCTCACTCTCTCAAATGGTCCCCAAACTTCTTTTCTCTGCCTTTACTTGGGAGCCAATGGGCTGAGCATTTGCTTTTTCCAAAACTTTAAGGCACCTTACCAAAGGCTATGATCCCTTGCTGAAGGTGATAGGTCAGACAAGTGCATACAGAAGCACTGAATAGATTACAAACATGTAAAGATGCCTACCTATCAGCTGTAGGTTTACTTGCTACTTCTTGACAAAGTATTTCAATGTTTTTTGGATGTGTGGGTATGTAGTGAAGCTAAATGCAAAGATCATTCAGTGCATAAGGGCCAATAGACTAGAGTGCCACAAATAGAAATCCTATGTTAATCCATTGTTAATATGAATTTATATTTCAGTATTTGTCTAAACCTGGAGATATTAAACTGTCTGCATGACATTTCATTACACATTTAGAATTATTCATGGTTTCCAACAATGTGCTGGTCCTAATGCCACTCAGATCATAAAGTGACATCTTGCCTAAAGCCCATCCTCAGCCAGAAATTCAGCAATCCTGGTTTGCACTTACATGTGAGTGATCCATGTCACCCGCACCTCAAACAGCCTGTGCCAGCCTGTGTCTGCACCACCACCACACAGGAGCTGCGAGTTACACAGACAGGCAGGGAAACATCATGGGGCTTATGGAAAGGCTCTCCAGCCTGTTTTCAATGTGTCATAGCTGTTGAAATATAGCTGCCTTTGGAGCCAATGTTTCTGACTCTTTTCCAAACGCCTTCAGCAGCACTTCTTGGCCACTAAGAAAAAGGGGGTGAAACCTCAGACATGTACCAGAAGCTGTGATATTATCTTTTCTCCACCTGCAGTTAGACTCTGTTTTCCCTAGGAGCTTTTAACGGATACAGGAACTATATACTACCCTGGCAAAGCACTCCCTGGTGTGATTGCAGCTATGGCAGCAAAGCTGTTTTGTACCAGTGCAGGGCTGCTCTGCTCCCGCTCCCCAGTGGGACCAGCAGCACAGGAAGCACCAGACAAAGCCCCCACATTGCACTGCAGAGCTCTGCCACCCGGCACCCTGCCTGGCACAGCCCTGCCTGGGGAGGCTCAGGCTTGGAAAACGGGGTGCACACCAGTGCTGCACCCTGCCATAGGCCGAGGTCACCTCTGGGAGCTGCAGGTGTGCAGCGTGCTGCAGATGCAGCTCCATGGCAGGAACAGAAGAGTGGGTGGCTTTCCCTCTGCTTCCTTGCAGTAGCTTTCACCCCCACACCCCAAACTGGATTTCTTTGGCCCCTAAGAAAGCAATTATCAAGACAGCACCATCCCTTGCAATGGTGTGTGCTGTGATGTAATGATGACTGTTCATATCAAAATGGTTATCTCAAAAATACTATAAACAACCCAGCAGATTTATGGCAAGTGTCTCTGCACATTTGCACATATTGTCTTAGGAAATAAAATTTTTAAAGCAGAATTTGTTCATTGGTGTACAAATATTACCCAAATACTGTAAGATCCCAGAGCAGAAGAGGACCACAGCTCAAGTCTTTTCCAGCCTTGGGGGCACAGTCCAGCCCTCTCTCCAACCTGACTTGGGCTGCCCATGAGTGAAGCTTACATGCCAAAAGGGATGAAGAAAATGAAACAGGACCTCAGCTTTCACTCTCATACTTTGGAGTCCCTTACCTTTAAAAGGCTGGGTGGAACACCAAGCTATTCCTTACCTCCACCCCTGCGCATGGTCTGGTCACGGCTCAGGGCAGATGAAACTTGCACCTTGGACACCACTAGGCACTGCCGGGCTGACAGGACCCCAGCACCCTGGCCCCATGCCCACATTTCCAGTTGTGTAGGGAATATTATGCAGCTCCAAACAGGATCCCCATGGGGGGAGTTCCCCATCTCAGCACAGTGACTGTGCACCTACTTTTAACTAGTCAGCAGGGAGATGCTCAGACAAAGGCATGTGCTTCAGTACAGCACTACTAAGGCAGCTCTCAGAGTTGCGTGGAAATATCAGTTCAACTCTTGGGATTGACAATGCAGAACCTTTTCCTGAAGATAGAAACCTACATCTTTTTCATTTCTGAAGGCTTCCCCAGAAGTGATCGAGCATCATTTCAAACTCAGTGTCAGGCAAAGAGCCTCCCTTTTCAACATTGTGAGAACCTGCTACTTTTCTTTTAGCATGGAGAAGATGGAGCTGGAGCTCTTTCCACAACAGCTGCTGTACATTCCCAGCTTTTCTTGCAAGAGCATGTCTATTAGCCTGCAAGACACTTTTCCATTTCCCATCTTAAAGTAGTACAATTGAGTTAGGAACGTGCATATACTATGAACGGGAATAATGAATTGGTGATTTCATTAACTAATTTTTCAGCCCGTGAACATCTGTGCTGTGGCTTACGGAGAAATAAACAGGTTGAAAGTTACACTTTTTTCTAGAAATGGATCATTTTAGTACAATGGTTTTGACGTGGAAACAGTGAGCTAAGAATTATCTAGATGCAAACAGAACTGTCCTATTTGGAATTAAGAAAAGTAATTCCTAGTTTTGTTATACTAGGGTTTGTAAATTTATCACAAGTCCAAATTTTGAGGCTAAATTCTTTCTGACTGTCCATGCAATGCCATTTCAGCAGAATAAAAACCATCTATAATTTGTCCCAAATAGGACATTACTTATTTTTTATTTTTCTTTTTTTTTTTTAAGGAAATGGTACTTTTCATAAGTTAGGACTGCTCTGGTGCTTCCTGCTGTAGGGATGACCCCACTTCAGTTGTGCCCAGGAGCCTTCCCTTACATGCAGTATGTCCCAGTGTCCTGGAGGAACCATGTGTGTGCAACATGACTATCAACACCAGCAGGGATCTAAATTGTTGAAAACATTGTCTGCAGTGTCAACAAGCTGTGCCCTTGCATTTGTTAATAAACTCACTATATGAACTAATTTGGGCATTGACTACACGTCCTCAAAAACATTTTTCCCACAAAACCACTTACATGCTCCGAGCCCAGACTCGGCACAATGACAACCAGTTGTGCTCTGGTTCAGTGCAGCGATTTTGTGCATGTTCCCATGCCGCAGTCTTGCAAAGCCTTGCACATGGTGGGAATGGCTAACCACATCATTTCAGCTGTCACAACTGCTGAACATCTTTCATGAAGATGATGATTCATTCAAGAAGCAGACACCATGAGAACTACATCTCTCTAAATTTCCAGAGGTGTCCATGGTCCTTAAAATGACTGTTTCTCTGACTAGACGTATATCTTACCTCATTACCATATGATAAGTTTAAAAAGAGTAAAAGAAAGCCTGGGAATTGGCTCTGTTAGGCTGCCTGATAGCAGTTTCCAGTGTCAGAAGTATGGCATTTACACAGAACTACAATACCTGGGGGCCTAGAGGTCCCCAGGGTTGTAATATGCAGTCTCCTACCACGGTCTGCAAGGCCTGATCCAATATCTGTGCATTTGTATATACAATCTAGAAACCTTTTTTTTTTTTCTCCTTTTGCATTGAAACAAAGAAGCAGAGATATGATCAAGGCAGCTATAGGCCAGGTCCCTCCAGTTCTGTTGACTTGAGTAAAAATTAAAGAGTATTATAACCTAGCCTTTTCATAGTAGATGTTCTTACCTCACCTCAACCTACCGTGTAGCCAGGGAGGTACATCCAGAAGCCAACACAATGCCAGACACGGGAACACGGCTTTTGCTTTCTCCCAGTCTTCCTTCCTCCCGGGCTGCAGAGCGCTCTGCACCAGCAGGTGAGCCATCACTGAGATCCACACAGCCCAGCAGCAGCGGCGATGCAGCAGCACTGACAGACAGACAAGCTCTGACGCTAAGCTCATGTATTCCCTTTATTGAACTGTACTAGTTATTGCAATCAGATTAAGTCACATTTATAAAGCAGACCATCCAGTTGCACTGAAACCGATTATATTCATTACATAGTTTTAATCACTGTCCGGTGAACTGGCAAATCCAATCAAAGCATTAGTCTTTAATTAAAAAATTAAAAAGAAATATTCAGACAATAGCCAAGCAATCACATCACAATGCACAGTTACCTAAAATTGCAATTAAAAAGCAGTTAACGAAAAAGAAAAAAATCACACCTAATCTTTAACTATCAATATAATACAAGAAGCAACAAAGGGCAACAGCATCAAAGCAGATTTATCTAACACTATAAATTCAGTCAGAAGCAGAAGCTCTAAAGTACACTAGCTGAAGCAGGACAATAAAAAATACTGAGCATGGAATACTTTTAATCTCTTCCATTAATATTCATTTCCAGCTGCTTATAATAGCAGCGCCTCATGGCCAAATCATTAGAGTTTTACATCTGGGTTGCAAATGACACTTTGATTGGATGTAATGTTCAAATGGTCCTCCCCACTGTGCCACCGTCAAGTCTTCTGCAGAGAGGTGTCCTGTAGTGCCAGTGGCTCACTGTGCGTGCTGGCTCAATGTGTGGTTCTGGAAAGACGAAAAAAGGAGACATGCATGAGGGGCAGAATAATAGAAAGCATGCCCATACCCTCCCACTCAGTACCATTTATGCAGAGCTCAACATAAAAGCTTCTCAATTATTACAAAACAAAATGCAATAAAGAAAAAGTATTCATAAGTAACAGCTGCCAATATGACATATTTGCTTTGTTCTGACAGATCTGTTAATGCTGGCATGAACTTAGAAAAAAAATGCTATAAGCCAAGTTGAACCATAAACCATGAAGGTTTCTTTTTTTTTTTGTGCTTTCAATATATATAAAGAAAATAGTAACAATTCACAGGAAAAAAAACCCCTGCCTTTAGGGATTCCCTTTACTGTAACAATTAAAAAAAATAAAGATCTGAATTGCAAGGGGAACCCTTGCCGTATTTTACTCTTTTATTCTCACTAGTACCGGGTGCAAGTACTGGCAGCAAGAGACACCAGATTGTGACACACACTTCTCAGTCCAAGAAATACTTCAGCAATAACAGCTGAACCGCCAGCTCAGGCACCAGGGTAATATTCCCAGCAGAAAAAAGGCTGGACATGTAACCCAGAAGTTAAATCTCTTTAAAGAACACACTTTGCTCTACACATTTCTTTCAGCAGTTTAGAGTCTCTTTTGTTCCCTTTTTTCCTTTTGGTAGATTTGCAATAGCCTCAATGTCATCACAGTATCTCACATCAGAGGATGCTGACCTGTCTTGCCATTTTGTGTAGGAGCCAATAAATCGTGGAGCCAACCTCGGAAGTGTATTTTTAGAGCAGTACCAATTCACCTACATTTTGTGTTCTGACTAAAACCCCAGTACTACACATAAGCTTAGCTTTATTTGTATGATTATCCAATTATTTGAGCAACTAGAGAAGGGCTTCATGGTGAGGTTTTCTTGAGCTGAGTCCCCAGCATCCCCAAATATAAAAATTCATTTGTGCTATTTCAAGCCTAGGCAATTTCCCTGGTCTCCATCTGCCTAATAACGAAGCCGGGCAAGTCCGCCAGCTTGAAGAATAAGTTTTTAAACACAAAATGAATTTTGAATCTAATTATTTATTTACAGTGATGAAGCTCAAAATAAAGTAAGGTATTTTAACTTTTCATAAATCATCTGGTCCTTTACACTATCCACAGCCACTTCTTGATCAGGATAAAAGAACAATCCTCTGCTTTATCCAGAGATGACATCTCCCTGGCGGAAATCGCCTGTGGAAAGAGCTAATGGGCGGCGGGCGATGCGGGGCCGGCGGCGGTGACCCCGTTTGCAGCAGGAGCATTTCTGGCCTGTGCATTCCCAAAACGCGACCACCAGGTGTCAGAAGTGCTGCTGAGATCCCAAATCGTGGCCAAAGTTGGCGGCGGTGCCGGGGCAGGAATTCGGCTGCGCGGGACCTGGGCCCGGCCGGGCGGCAGCGGCCGCACACGCGGATGGAGCCCTCGTGAATGAAACACCAGCAACTGGTGAATCGTACAGGAACTCCTTCAGCACAGCGCTGACCCTCTGAGCGCACCCCGGCCTGTGACGCTGAGTATTTCAGAACCACAAGTCAGAAATTCGTGAATTGGCAGCTGGAACTGCTTTGCTTTTAGACAATTTAACATCACCAAACAAAAAATCCAATGGCTTTTTACTTCGATACACGTGGAAATTTTCCTGGCCTTAAGAAGGAATGACCTTTGCAGTGCTGGATGTTTCTCAAGTCTAACAATGACTTTATGGAAGAGGATGGATGGAGCCCTGCATGCACAATGACAGCACTGACAAGAAGCTTGCCCAGTAAACCTAACTGGGAGAGCATGAAAATGTGAAAGAATACACAGGCTCCTCTGTGCTCAGATACACTCCTTAGCATTCCAACAATAGCCATTCCTTGTGCACTTCATTACAGTTCTATTTTTAGGTCATGCTGAATATCAATAAAAAACCCTAAAGGTTTACCATCTTCAAATTGAAAGAAGGGCTATTTGTGGTAGACAAATCCATACTTAGTTAGGCAGTGTCATTTAAGAGATAATGCACAATCAGCACTGGATGCATGACGCACGGTCTACAGTCAGGGAACATGATTTCAAACTTGTGTGACTGCTGCATTGATTACACCAGGCAGGTCAATAAAGGAATGGTATGTGGCTCTAAATCTGATAATGAAGCTTTCATTGTGAGCCCTCCCTCCTCAAACATCAGCTAATAACATGTTCTGAACACTCCCAATACAAGGAATATACTGAGTTTGTGAGCAGAGGTTGTCAAAGAAACTCAAATGCTGCAGCCACTCAGAGCTGGGTCAGGCAGGAGCTGAGAAATCAGTCGTGCCATAGGGCTAGAAGTTAAAAAAAATACATTTTTCATATGCAAATCTTGATTTTGTCTTACTATCTCGGGAATGTACCATTTATTCCCTGTGCATGCATTACTGACAATCAATATGCTGGCTAGTCCACAGACCACGCAGTTAATAGACAGAGCCACATTTTACACGGGACCTCACAAACCGGTCCGTAATGCCTGCGGGCACGAGAGCCTGAGGGCACCACATCCGTACCCTGCCTCTCCGAGCAGATCCTGCACAAGCCACGTGCACAAACGCCAAGTCCTGCACACCCAGGTGCTGGTGGTGAACACTGGGTGAAAGCTGTCTAACCACCACTCTGTGTGTTCAAAAGTCCCATGAGAGCCTGTCTGTACCCTCTGCCACCTGTATAGGTTTCTCACCTATTAAAATGTATTTCAGACCACACAAACATGCTTTCTAAAAAAAATAGTCTGGCAACCTGTCTCCAGTTATTAGCAATTGTCATGTCTTATCTTCTTGCTTCTACTCCCTGTGCCCTGTGCATCTGCAGCTCATTGGAATTGTACTTTGCAGATGTCAGAAAGCAGCTGAAGTCTTCAGGGTTTATGTCTCTTCTCTCACAGGTGTGTTTTGCATATTTGACCCATGCTTTTTCACATACCTTTATTAGGCACTTCTGTGTGTCCCCAGACACAGAAAATTCCCCTGGCTGACTGGACTTTTGGAGCAACTGAAAATCAAGTAAATCCTAGCATTAAGAATGCCCCGTGCCTTAGCAGGAACAGCTTTGATCCCGATGCTATACTGGGCTGCTCCAAGTGGCAGAAGGAAATTGTAAAGACCAGAAGTGAGCAAGCATTTTGAAACGTGATACTACAGGAATGCTTCTACCCAAGCAGCCTAAGGAAACCTCACCCACCTTTCCAGCAGGAGGGCAGGCTGGCTGAAAACAGCTCGGGTGTGATTTTTCAACTCCAAAAGTTAGAGTTGAAAAAGAAAAAAAAAGGCTTAACGGAGGTTTCCGAAGGAAAATGAGCAGCCACAGAAACGCAGGCCCTCCAGGCACGCTCTGGTGTGTGTGCACATGCCTACCAGCTCACAAGGCCATCCATAGCCGTGCCCGTCTGGGGCCAGCAGGAGGCACGACATCATTTGGAAGCTGAACAGGAAAAATGGTTCTTCCCAGCTCCTGTTAGACCCCCTGGTTTACGCACGGCTCACAGCTGATACCCCACTGAATACATCATTCTGAGACATTATTGCAGCTGGAAAACTCTACAGCAGCACTAAGTCACCTGTCAAGATCAAGTAAGTCACAGCTTATTTACAGGGCAAGGTTGGAAAACCTCTTCTTTTCTTAATAATCATGCAAAATGGTTAGCAATTCCATTAGCTACGTCAGTGGGAAAAATGCAACTACCCCAAGTCTCGGGGCTGTCGCAGTGTTTAAGTGGCATTTTCTACTGGCTGCACAATCCCCAAATGAACCATTTACGGAAGTGTCTGTAACCAAGGAACTGGGCGACGGGTTTTGCAGGAAATAAAAAGGTTTCAAAGAATGGTTGATTATTGTCCATGTAGATACTGATTGCTCTCCAGATCTTCCCTGGAGACACCCCCTGCCTGCCCTCTGGATGCAGATCAAGCCATTTGTGCAGGACATTCACAATGAATATTTCTCTGGTTTTTTACATGCATGATTATGGAAACACTGGCATGACAATCTCCATTTTCAGAGCACTGTGTCAAGAAGGAAAGCATCAGGCTTGAAAGACGATCACTTACAGCAGTTCAAAGAACTCTTACAAGCTATATAAAGACTGAGAGAAAAAACACACACACAAAAATCAGCACATGATGGAGCAAAGCTCCAAGCCAGGCAGTCAAGCTGGAAGTCTCCCACACTGCAGCGACACTCACTGCCAACAAGTCACAGGTGTAGTACACAGGAGCAGGTGAAAAAAATAAAATGCAACTGTGAGGGGTGTGATAATGGTTTGGGGCCATAACACATCCAGTCTATAGTGCCATTGTGCATCTGTTATGGATTTAGATATTTTGCATCAGCCGTTTACAAATATTCTGTCTATGTGCATGAGTTTATACCCCTAAAAGACCATATGTTATACAGAGGTTAAGAAATGGCCCAACAAGCCTGGTGATGCCCACCACCCCCAGGTGAAATTTGTAAGCCTTCTTCAGTGTTACACAGAGACTGGGACTGGTGAAAAGCTACAAAGCCGCCCTCTCTCCTTCCAAATCCCAATAAAATGAGCAGAAACCATTCCTCAAATAATTTCAATAAGAATTATGGAGATAATAGATTCATGTGACAATCAGCCAACATGAAAACTAACTGGCAACTAGTCATTAGGTGAGCTATTAATCCCGATACTTTTTCCCAAAGTGTGGGGGGTCTTCCAGACCCAGGAGAGAGCCGGATAGTTTCTCTCCCTGCCTCTCCCCACCTCTCTGTCCAGGTTTCTACCACCTCTTCAGGCACTGTCTGATGCCAAGCCCAGAGATCGGGGTCATGGCTGGGGACCATTGGGGCTGTGCCCCCTCCTCTCCATTCCCTCTCTTTTTCCTTACGGAGCAGGGCTGGGGGAACAGGAGGAGTGATCCCTCCATTGACTGCCAACATGCACAGCTTGCCAGACAAAAACTAAACCTCAGACTCAGGCGTTGACTTGAAGCAAAGGTTCGTCTCACATTTAAACATATATATAAAAAAAGACAAAACAAAACCTCCAAATTGCTACAAACAGAAGTTAGAGTGTCTAAATATTTACGAAATACCATCTGCAGCAATCTTTTTTCAATGTTTTGCATCTTTTGAATTCAAACTGGTCCAAAAATAGCTGTTATTCCTCATTATATATCCATAAGCACACACGCGTACGTGCACAGGTACTATTCCCTTCCAACACCAATCCGTAAAGACGAAAATCTTTATGCCTTGACTTTATAAAGGGATTACTTTAGGCAGAGGACACAAGATGACCCTTACTTTAGCCATCAGAAATTATGCTCTCTACAGAAAGCTCTGAGCCTTAAATTGGTGCTGCTCTAATCCTAAACTGGAGAGGCATTCAAGGGATGCCATGACCCAGAAGAGCAAGTGGAAAAAAACTAAATTAAAAAAAAAAAAAAGGCACACTGAAGGGGGAGGAGGGTGGGAAGGGAAAGAGAAAAGGAGAGAAAGGAGAGCCAGCTTGCTTTATAGGATAAAACTATTTATTTTAAATTTTAATTTCTGGTTGCTACTTTCCCTTTGCTACCAGACTAAAGAAAAATCACCTTTGCACCCCCTTGCAGTTTGTATGTGCTTATTTTTAGAACTGTTTGACAATTATCCAAGGGTCTAAGACTAACAGATGGCCTGTCTTAAAGCCTCATATGTTCACTAGTTTGCACTTCTGACAAACAGTAAATGTACTCAAGAGTGTGCCATAAACAGGGCTGAATGAATACTCAGAACACAATTTAGTTAATACACTTCATTAAAACTGATAGTGGTAACCAATGTTTCCCATAAAACCAGGTGTTAATTGCCCTTCCAGTTGTTTCAGGTAACTCTTACCCAGTGACATTTATATGTTTAGATCACAGTTTTTCAGGCAGCACAGTATTGCTTCTTTCCTTTCCCTTGGTATTTCACCCACTACATAAAATGCTTGTAACTAGTGAACTCCAAGTTATCATGGTATGCAATAAAAAAAAAAAATTGTCAGGCAAGACAGGTTCACATGTCCCTTCTTTATTTGAAGAATCCCTTGAAATGGAGGTAGAGGCAAACGAAAGGTGGCACATCCTTTGTGAAAGGCAACGGCTGCCTGTGTTACTGCTTCCTTCATCTCTGAGCATCTGATAACTTGCCATACGTCAGTCAGTCCCTGTGTCAGCACGCTTTGAGATGGCACTTCAACAAATGCAGGTAGAAAGCTGTCCTTTACAAGTTATTGAACCAGGAAAAAAACCAGAAATCATTTTGAGTGTCTAAGAAAATATGCCTGGAGGTTTGGTGTCGGCTGAAAAGCGAAGTCGCCTGTTTCCAATGGAAATAGCTGCCTCTGAGTTACTCTGATGCGTGCACGTGATTACTCCAGGGCTAAATGCACCTTTCCCTGGTACTGGGACACAGAAATACTCCTCTGTGCCAGGACAGACCTGCCCCTGGTACCCCCGGGTTTCTGCACCCACCGGGGAGGATGAGCAGCCTCTCACTGTGCCTGCTCACGCGGGGGACACCCTCAGCCACCCCCAGAAACCCGCCCAGCTCCTCTGCTGACCAGGACCTGGCACTGCATCTGGAGTCAATGGGAAGGTTCAGAACTCGTTAAATATTTACAGGCGGGAAAAGCCGGCCCACACGTGACAGACTAAATGCCGACTGCTTTTTTTTAATACATCTTTTTCCGTGGCCAGCACGTTCCTACCCCAAAGTGCAGCTGCCGGGGTGTGGGTGTGCAGCGCCCCGGCCGCGCCGGCGCTGTCCCCGCCCCGGCCGGCCTTTGTTCTGCACCGGGGCCGGCTCCGCTGCCGGGCTGCAGCGCCCCAGCACCGCACTGCCTCTGCTTTATCTCCGCGTTACACTGCTGCTGCCCATTTTCATGGATTCTTGGATTTGGATAGGCATTTCTGTGTTATTCTCGTTTGGAAAATTACCTTTCTATACCAATACCTTCCTTTGAGTTACTTGTCCAAGCGCCAGCTTCTCACACTAGCTAAGGATTATTAGATGATTTATGAATTTAATTTCTCTCCTAATTCAGGTTGTTTGGTTCTAATCAGACTTTGACAACTCACCTAAAATGCTTTCCCCTTTCCACTTGAGACTAATAATTTTGTATCATCAGTCTTCTAGACCTGCCATCTCTTTCTATTCTTCTCTAAAAACTCAGAATAAACTCAGGTGAGCCTATTACAAGTGAACTCCAAATACAGCCTAAGCCTAGCACAGCCTCTTGTATTCTATTTAATGCCTCACTGAAAAGTCTATACACTTCTTCCAAACACACTGGGTAAAATGCTGAAGCACAAAAGCAAACTGAAGCCTCTGGGAAAATCTCCTTACCACAGCACTTTGGAAATAAAAAACACAGAGGAATACATTATTAAGAGATAACCAGAGCTTTCTCTTAGAGAAACTAGCTGTAAACACACCGTGATTCACTGAGGCACCCAATGAAACCAGGGAGCTAATAATACCTGTCCTGAGGGACCGCACGCTCCTGAGAATTTCACTCAGAAATGCAAATTTATCAGCATCCTTGTGACTTGTAGTTTCCAGTATGCCATGCACAAGATCAAAAATAAGCTGAGGGAAGAACCTTACACTCCTTAAATATCAAGTGAGAGGGACAAATTTAATTACTGTTGTCAGAAGTGCATAACACCATAATATTTTTACAATTCCTTTACTCTTCCCTCAGCCCCGCTGTTACTCCTGACTGGATTCCAGAGCCATTTCTGATCGCGACAGCAGAAAATGGCTTGCAGGATCCCAGCACCCTGCTCTGCCAGCAATGCTTGGTGCTTTAACCTGGGCTTGGTCAGTCCATGTTTTTCTGGGAAGCTGGTCCAACAGACACTCAGGGTCCCGGCCACCCCGGCGCCTCCACGGACGTGTCACAAACCCGGCACGCAGCAGCACGAAGGCCCTGTGCCCTGTGCCCTGTGCCTGACTTCCAGGGGACCCTCCAAAGCTGCCCTCGAGAATGCAAACACCCGCGCCCGGTCTGTTTTCAAACCTAAGACACGCTAATCGGAGAAAGCACCTCCTGCCCACAGGGCCACTCCTTTGCCTGTGCTACACCAAAAACCCCAATGCACACCCCAGTGCTGACCTGGTTTTATCTACTTTACAGGTCCTACTCAGGGAAGCAATGTTTTGAAATCATTTTCAAGAGGTAAACCATTTTCCTTCTCAGGTATTCCTCTCAAAAGCATGAATGGTTAATTTCTTAGAAACCAATCCAAAGTGTATTTTATTAATCCCTCCTTGATCTAAGGTAAATCACATCACAGAAGCCAGTTAATTGTTCAGTTCTGTGAGGGCCGGCATCATCATTAGAGAATACTTTGTGACTGCTCTAAACACTAAATTATTTCCTGATTGGGTCTTTATTATAGGACCAGGACAGTGTCCTTTCACACTCTTTTTCTCAAAAAACACTTAGAGCAAATGGGAAATGCTTTACATAGTACCTTTAGCAATTACCAGTTAAAATGCATAGGCAAAGCCTCACTGAGTAACCAACAAAAGCCAGGAAATTCAAAGTTGAACCTAAAACTTGCTCTGCTGTTCTCCGGTATGGTAAGGGTCATTGAACACCATCTGATTACTTTTTGAAGATTTTTCCTTGCACCAGTTAGGTATTCCTGTTGTTAAGAACCAGGTACAAAACAGTTTCAGCCTTAACTGTGAATTTTAGTGCTAACATTAACAGAAGCAGGTCTCACATTCTTCACTTAGGCAGCATCCTCCACTGAATGATGGGAGCTGCAGCTGAAAGAAGTTCTTCCTTGGGCCAAATAAGCAAGTGAGGACAGGCAGTCTTGACACAAGCAGTGCCTGCCCAACAGCCCTTCTACTGTTAACTCCTTTAAGAAGTGGCTACTAAAGTAAAATTTCTTCTATTGGAATACTGATCTGACAAATTGCATTGCCTTGTGTTATGGATACACTTTTCCTAGAGGCAGATAAATACTCCTGTCACGTGGCACCCACACACTGCTCGGGCTGACAAAACGGCTGGACAGTGACCTGCTGCCTTGGACATTATCGTTGTTACTGCTGAATTCTAATTTCCAAAGGGGAATAAAAATCCTCCAATGCAAGTGTCTCTGCTATAATAGCAAGGCCATAGTTACAGAAGTGCTTTACATGCTGCCCCATTAGTGTAGATGCCCCCAGCAGAGCAGAAATCTGCAGACAGGGTTGTGCTCAGCCCACTGCCTCAAGGAATTAACTTCAGAGGAGCTAGGATTGTGAAAGAGCCATAAAGAATTTGTTCTTGTAAGTAAAAGAGTGGCCAAAATATCACCAACGTGAGCCATTTCCTCCAAGATATCACAAGACAAAACAGCAAGGCAACACTGGTGTGGTATGTGTGTGAAACAACTGGGTTAAATGGGATTTTCCAGCCATTGCTACTCCATTACAACAACAGTGTCACCGGCCTCAGGAAAATCTGCCTTTTAAACAGTAAGATGCCACATTTTAAACAATCATGATTTCATGCAAAGACTAAGAGCATGTGCCGGCCCCAAAGGAGGACACATTTTTCAGAAGTAAATATGTTCTAAACAACCTCACTGCTCCTTTTGGAGACACAGTAATGTAACGCACCGATGACAGATATGCCATACACAGCCAAACCTCAATGCCCGTGGCAATTTATTCAGGTTTAACTGCGCAGCAGAAACAAATGAGGAGGCTGGGTGGTCAGGCAGGAGCTCTCCCCAGGGCTGGGGCGCTGCGGGTGTTGCTTTGGCTGTTCCTGCACAGTGCAAGGCCAAGGCAATGGGGCTCTGTGGACAGGCTCTGCATGGAGGCAACCTCGGGGTGTCCATACTGTGCCCAGGATGCGGCACAGAAGACATACAAGACACTCTGCAGAGAATCAGCTCAAGCACAGCTGAGTGATAAGCTGAGGACTGCTGCTGCCAGATCTGGTCTGGCTGACACGGACTTGGGGTGACAGAGCCTCGCTGAACCCAAGGTGACCTTGCACAGAGCCACGAGCTGTCTCCACACTGATCCCATCAGCACGAACCATCTCACTCTGTCACCTAGATTTTTCTAACAAAGCCCCATCACCTCACTGAGGATAGACAGTTCAGTTTCTTGTAAGTTTTTCCACTAACACGAAACATGAAGAAAAAGGGAACATCAGCAATCCATCCACTAGCAGTTACTGCCCAGGTCAGATCCCACACACGTGCACTCAGTCGTGCACCAAACACTCCCATCCCCTTCTCATTTTACATAAGGAGAACAGGCACAACCTGGAAACAAGCTGTATTCTGAATTGTTTTACCTTTCTTCCTTTCTCCTCTGGTCAAAGGGAGGTATAAAACTACTCTCAAAATATGATGTTAAGGTAGGGTACAATTAGGCAAACAATAGTATATGATTGAATATACTTTCCTGGAAGGAACAGCAGAAAGAGAGAACAGCAAGGCTGTTCCAGGGTTGTTTTCAGATCCCTGAGAGTAGGCTGGACTGAGAATACTGACAGCCTTCCTGACAAGAGCGTTCAGGTGCAGGCAGTGACAGTCCTATACACACACCCAGGTGCAGACCACTGAGTTTCTAACAACTTCTTATCCTCTTGCTCTTCTCAGGCCCTGTTTCTCCCTGGCCACTCATCACGTTTCCTCCATGTATCTGACCTCACACAGGAATGAGAACAGGTAAGGCAATGAGGAATTAGCAGGAGTCTCTCTTACAGCCTTTAAAATCCCCCTGGGAAAACTGGCCCTTGGGATGGGGTCACAGGGCAGGACCCCTGTCCTCAGCGTGCTCCGGCAGCCAGGGCTGGAACTGCTGCTCCTGCTGCCTTTCACTGGCCAGGGAGGTAAAGCCCAGCATTACACCCTAAATCTCTTACTCGAGAAATCAGGGGTACATGCAAGGCCTTTTAGATTTCTTCATGAAATTATTTTTCAAGTTCCTTCTAGCAATAAAAGTCATGGGGGCTCCACCAGCACCACAGCAGTAGGCAACAGCAGTACAGCATCACTCCAGGATTTCCTGTCTGGAGTCTAGGCTTCACATCTGAAATACAACACACACACAACATTTGTATGACCGAGGAAACACAAGACGCTTGCCACACATTTATTATCTTCCTGGGGAAATGATATAGAGGACAAAAGAGACTATATTTACTCCCTCCCCAGCTGCTTTTACAATCCAATAATTTATTTCTCCCAGACATAAATTTCAGATTTAAACGAAATCCCTGAAACCTAAAGATGCCACATGGTAGAGACTAGGGCAGTATTTCTTTCTGTTTTGGAGATGGAATGCTTAATGCATTGCTCAGTTAACCAGTAGCCTTAAAATTTGGGGCAGCAGGGGTGGGGGGAGACAAGCAATTAGACTGTGGCAGACCCTAGATGCAAATACAGGTGACTGTGATTATTACCTTCACACACAGAGTTAAAAATATCTGGTTATTGAAAATTATTTTCTCAGTCCACAGGGGTTTATCTAGGTTTAGGCCGAGATGTTTATTTTTTCTGCAGCAGCTGTACTGGGGATTCTTTTACAACATTTTCCTTACACAGAAGCTATATATCATTCGCGTTTCTGAAAACTGAGGCTCTTTCTATGATGTAAGAAATCTCTGCAATTAGAAACAAATATATCTTGTTTCAGAAAAATAAAATGCATCTCCAAACCCTTCAAGTCAGCAACTAAGATAGCAGTTCTCTTAAGGCTAGTATAAAAATCCAGGGTATAAATTCATGCTAACTGTTACAAATATATCCATCTGTTCACAGACTAACTAGTGACTGAAACTGATGAATCCACTGAAATGTAATTTTCAAGTCCACTAGCGTCTGTTCTCTTCTAGTAATAAAGTAAATGCTTTTCAATAACTGTGCTGCTTTTGAATGCCAATTTCCATTTAAGTAGGTTCAGGTTCTCTCGAAAAAAATCCCTAAAATTAAAATAGCAAATGCCTTTTCTTTCCAAAGGTCAAACTCAGCTTTTAGAGAACATGCAACATTTCAGCAAGGCAGAGAGGACAAAACTCCAATCAGATAAATGGGCTGTGTAATGATTGAGAACCACGGCTGCCTCAGGTTTCTGAATGGGCTGTAGGATAGAATTTGGCACAGACTGACTCTGAAGCTTATATCTCTTTTACTGCAGACAAGAAATTCACTGAAATATATAAATAATGAATGTGGCTGGGGATCTCTGCTGGTACTACTGCTGGTTCTGCAAGATGCAGGAGCAGAAACATACACTGCTCCATGTTTTTGTTATTAGGGAATCCTTGTTCTCCAACAATAAACACAGAATATTTTATCTGAAATGGCTTCTGCAGCACATCCAATATAAGTTTCAGCTTTCTAGAAGTGCCAGCAAATTGCAGAAAGATAAGTTACAAAGACGTACCTAATTTGCTGTGATGAATTGTGTGCATGCTTCAGTGATCAAAACTGCAGCTGAGACCTATTATATTTAATGATCTAGACATTTCTTGTGAAAACACTCAGGCATACACTGTTATGTCTGGACAAGCATCCCCATTTTGCTCTTTGCAAGCAAACGAAGAGACTGAACTTTTAAAAGGACGCTGTACAGCACCCTTGATGAGCTCTTTAAGACTGAGGCTGATCAAGCTCCACTATTTTCTTTAAATAACGCTTATGCTCTGCTTTTTTTAGTGCAGCATCCCTCTTCATTTGAAAAATAGTCTGTTCCTTTGGATGCTAGCGACACTCACAGGAGGCACCGGAGCTAGTCTGTGCTCAGACCCCAAACTATGCTCCACAGCAGCTACTACAGCAGAAAAAAATCAAAGGGGCTGTATTAGACCTCTCTTCCCACCAGCAAAGAAAACCTCTGACAAGACATTTTGAAGAGAAAGCAAAAGAAAAAAAATTATTTGTCAACATATTACACAAGTGTTCTGTTTCTATTTTAAGGACCCTGCCCTGCTTACAAAGGCACGTGCTACCAAGCCCAGCAGGGCCAGGCAGTGGTAGCCGGTTGTGCTGTCCCCAGGGACGCTGCTCCTGCACAGGCAGCTGTGCCATGGCCACACTCACACCCCCACAGCTTATGGCCCCTGTGCTCTGAGCCTCCACAGAGCAGCAGGAAACGGGGCTTCCCCCTCCTGTGGGGACAGGGATTTCACCTTGTGCATGTCTGAAGGACTTTGGAATAAAAGGTCTGAGGTTTTCAGGGCTTTACATCTGGCTCCTCCAAAATTGTCCTGCATGAAACTGGATATGTTGTTCAATCCCTGCCTTTCCAACTTTATTAAACAGGAGAAAACAACCTCAGAAAAAGCACTGGTAAACTTAACTCATTCATGGTTATAAGAACTACAGAGGTCTGCAAAGAGAAACCACAGAATTTTCTTGCTATACATATCCAGGAGCTCATGTTCTCCCTTCCTGGTCAGTCTGAATCTTTTTCTATCACTCATTCTTCAACAAAACAGAGCAAAACATAAACATGTGCTTTTGACTCCAGAAATAAGGATTTCAAAGTGGTGAAATTTCACTCCACCTGAGGAGCTGCTAAATACTATCACAGTGGTAATTTGTGATAGTGTGGTAAAGAATGAAGAAAAGGTATTTGTTAATTGTTGACATAACAAAATTAATTTTTCATCCCTAAACTTTTTCTCATCTCTCCTGTGAGCTCTGATGCAATGTTACTGACTGGCACTGCTGAAATGCCAACTTGCATTTCTCATCCTTAATTTCTCTCTAAATGTCATTAGTAATTGTTATTGCCAGACCAGAGAGTGCAATCTGGTCTTTCAGAAAGAAAATCCATTTCTCATTTCTTCTCCTGTGCTTCCTCCTTTTGGTCAGGATGGATGTTTAACACAGCCTGTGTGCTCTGCTTCCAAGATGATGGGAATGCATTAATGTATCTGGAAGTACAACATTCCTGCTTTATTTATTTACATATAGTATGCCTGGATCCTTATGAATATCAAATTGTATATTCAGAAGGGTCTTCAAAGCACATCTTTCAAAAACACTAACAAGCCTTAATTGAATAAAGCTAACAAGTAGGGGAACACCCTTTAATGTGTGCATACAGACTCCTCTCTGGATGCTTCCATAAATTACCTTTTTTGGTGGGCAACAATGCTGTCAAATATAAAAGCATATTATATGATTTTTCTCTTTTTGTCACATGAAAAACAAACCTCTTCAGTGAGATGTGTAAACTGCTCTAGCTTTGGTCTGGATTTATGAAAAGTGTTTTCCACCACTAAGAGGGGAGGTGAGTTTAGACATCTGTGTGCAAAGAAAAACCTGCCAGTGTAAAAGGCTGGCTCGTTGCAGAACACCATGAATTGAGCCAGTGATTTGTACAGTTCTGTGCAGCACCTCTTTGGTCTCCAGTACTTACAGGCAAGTAGTACCTTGGCACTTTGAGTCAATTTTAGGAGGGACTCGTGTCGTGACAGACCTTTAACTGAGCTCCCCATAATCAGCACATCTTACATTTTCATGTCCGCATTATATTTTGTAATGTATATAAAGTAATTAATTCAAAGCTAAGCTGCATTTCCATATCCATTAACTAAAGGCATCTTATCTCAAAATAAATAGACATTTGAACATTTCCAGCCAGGAATTGTGCCTTCAATAAACACAATTGATGCATATACATTGTCTCTTGGCGGCTTACACTCCTGCCCATCTGTTGGGATGGCATGGTGCCTGCGCAAAAGTTGGTTGGACCCTTGCCCTAGGGCATAGATGACAGGCAACGACGGGTTTAGCTGGGCAGCCTGAGCACTGCATCCAAGTGCCATCTCTGCTGTAGGAAGCCCCTTCTGTGTGCCAGCGCTGCCACATTGGAACGACATGCCTCCTTACACTTGATCACACATGTTGACACTCGGGCGCGCTTAAGTGCATTAATGACTAAAACGATGCCTTTCACCTGGCTCCCTTCTCCTTTTCCCCCACTCTGCACTGCTGCTGGGTTTTCTGCACATGTTAGTATGAAGTTGTGTGCACTTTGTTAGCCAGGCCCAGCCACAGAACGGTGCTAATGTTGTCAGAAATGAAGGGGGGTTTTTTGTTACGGGCCACACTGCTCGAGTGGTGAGAGATCTTTCTGCATCTCACCGAAGAGACCTCAGACAGGATAAAGATGCAGCAATTTATTGATCAGAATCATCTTCACAAATGAAAAAAACGCTACACCTTGGCACTGTGCCACACACAGGGCAATTCAAGATCTCTGCACCATCCTTTGTTGCAGCAGAGGTGGCCACGCAAAGAGGCCACACGGGCTGGATTCCATTGCTGTTCCAACAGCATCCGCAGCCCCAGACGGAGCAGACACCCCCTCCCTGTGTGTGGGGAAGAAAGACAAATCACACAGTGCTGCATGGGCATGAACAGCCTTTGCTCTTACATTAACCTCTGCGGATGTCAGGCCCAGGAAACCCCAACTGCAGCTGCTGCAGCCCCAGCAACAGCCCCATCATGGTCTACAGTGGTGTTTCTTAGCTTCGATTCTCATGGAAGCCTGTTCCTAACCCCAAATTTTTAAATGTATTCCTCCTCCCCTGAATTTAAACACACATATTGAAAACCAGAGACCTAATAGGTAAAACCCTTCCCTACTGTGAAGACAGATCAGAGATAAAACTTGTGGTTTTGCAGTCCATAAAGAACGTTCAGGCAGGCAGACTCAACATGATGGGTATGTGCCTACAGCACTTTTAATTTTTAATTATTGTTAGTTATAATTATCTGACTGCGTCTGAATGAAACTCAGCAATATGGCTGGAATAGATTTTGGTAGTCTTGTAATTTATTAGCTTTGTAACTACTAATAATTAAAATTTAACAATACTCTAAGCACCATAGCAACATTTTTTAAAGAAATGCTAGCCAAATCTGCTAGGATCTGCCTAGAATGACTAGGTCATTTTCAGGATTTTAAAGGAGGACTAACATTTTAAAAATTTTGAAAAATTTTTAAAAATTTTTAAAAATTAAAAGTAAAAAATAAGGAAAAATAGATAACAGACTCTTAAGAGCTTATAAATGAGCAAAATTCAAAGATAAAAAAATCTGTTAAAAAAAACCCAACAGGATTTTACTTGCAGAAGATTAATTCTACACATGATTTTGTGTGTGCTTTGTATAAAAATTGTATGACAATTAGAAAGAGCTCATGGTAAGTTTCCAGTAAGAAGCTCCTGGTGTTTACATCTGAGTAAAATGTAAGTCCTTAAGTACAGCAAAAGTGAAGTGGAAGCACTGCTTTGAGATAGAGCCACATTTCAGGTCCCATCTGTCCTGCCATCCACACACTCTCACAGAAAAACTTTCTGCAACTTCATCAAGATACCACAGAATTGCCTTTCTCTCACTGCCTGCATGAACACTGAGATACTGCAGTGTTACAAGCACACACGGCTGGTTGGAAGAAAAATTTTACTTCTATTTAAGTAAGTTTTCTTATACCCCCAGAAAGCAGGTAAAGTCCATTTTTCAAACAGGAGCTGGACACATAGCTGGGTACAGACCTCAAATTGCTTAAGTCTTTCTTCAGTGCTCCACTGGTGGTGAAGTGAGCCCCTGGATGCACCCTGCGGACTGGCCTGTGGGCAGGTGGGTCACAGCCAAGCCAAGAGGCTCTCGTTCCCCACCGCTGCACCCAGATGGCCCCAAGGACCACCGGCACGAGCAGCTGCAGATGTTGCTCCCCACTGCCCCACTCCCAGGGGGCCAGCACAGGTACAGAGCAGCCTCCTCGTGTCCCCCGCTGCGCCACATCAAACCACGGGGCAGCTCACGGTGCTGCCCCCTCGCCTGGGCAGGTCACAGTCCTCTACAGGAGGCACATCTAACATCAAACTGACATTACAAGCAGACTTAAAAAGAGAAAACCTGCTTAGGGCTTGATCTGCTGTAATCAGCAGAAAGAATCCCAAGGACTTTGATGTGGACCAAATCAAGCCCCTGGAGGACGTTCATGGTAAATCATTATTAATATAATGAGTGCAATTTCTGTGCAGCAGCTCCTGCCTGTTTATGGATATATGAAAATTGCTAGCTTTTCACATAAAATAGAATGAGAGGGGAGACAGACCACAGTGCTAGCCAATGAGCCATAGTAGCCACTCTCCTTTTGATATGTGTATGTTTAAAAAAAGGGGCATTTAAAATGACAGCACATTCCTCCAGTGAAGCTCTCTTAATTTAGTGGTTTGACATATCTCCAAATCTGAACAGAAAAGAAAGCCCTTTATTCATAGCAGGCAATAAAACACCTGAACACCTGTGCTAGGAAAGACCTGGCAGGTACCCTGCTCCCTTGGTACCTGGATTATTTGTGTGTTGTTTATTATATCCCTTGCCTTAGTTTTCATCAATTGTAATCATTTAGGAGGAAACTGTATGATTAACAGTACACAAGCAAACAGCAGGAATTAATCCTTTAAATACAAATACTTCACCGGTTATGTGATGGCTCCTTGGAAAAGCAGTATGGCAAAAGAGTAAATACAAAAATCCTCCTTAAGTTTTCTCTGAAAATCACTGCTCAGTCACAATTTGCTTAATGTAATTCTCCATACAAGCAACTGAGGAGGCATCTCTCCTTGCTGTGAATCACACCACAAATATAACTCTCAGCACCCATTATGTGTCATCATTTCCGACCCATCTTCGGTGTTGGCAGGGTTCCCTGCTACGTTTTAAATAGCAAAGATCAAAACTTCAGTTGTCAGAGCAAGCTCATCTCCCACGTGTGAGTGCCCGTGTGCCGTGGTGGCTCCGGCTGCCCCCGAGGAGAGGGCCTGCCAGTGGGGCCAGCAGCTCCCAGCACAGCTCCTGCAGATGGGGACCTGTTTGAGAGGGCTCCTTCTGCCCTGCACGTGAGGAACCCCCAACCTTCCACCTCCACACTTGTTTCAGCCAGCATATTTCAGTAGGTGGAATGAAATGGCACAGCCTTGGTGTTTTATACATTAGCTATAAATTCGCTTTTTTCCAGAGGTTTCATCATATTCATAGCTGTCAATCATACAAAGTGAGGATGTGAAAAATGCTGAGCTGCCACCCTTCCCTCTTCTGCCCTAAGGGTGTGTAGGGTTATCACACATACTCTTTCCTTTGTGTTCCATACTTAACCTTACCATGTTTTCTTTCCTTACTTCCAGTAAGATAATGTAAGCAGTTAAATAGCATTCTGTTTTCTTTTCTTGTCGTCAAAGTAACCTCACTGACCCATTCCTCCAGATTTTCACCAAAATTTCCACCATTTATAAAACAAGTTCAGTTCCTTGGAGCGTTCCTAAGCTTTGGTTTTACAGCTTCGTCAGATGATGTAAACTTCAAAGCAAAAACCTATATTAAAATACAACTACTAGTTCAGCAGCACAGAGGGTTTGATCGCTTCCAGAGCGTTAAGCTACCGAAGCAGTATCTGCACCAGCCACTGCAAGTACAGTTACAGCACCATTTACAGTTTCTCATCACATGGCACATATGGTGTTTACCCTGACTGTTTAAAAAAATGTTCACAAATCAGCAGGGCTAGTTCATGCCAATTCAGGACATCTCTAAAAGTTACCTTTTCCTTGTGCTGCCTATCATTTCCCCCCCTTCCTTGTTTTTCCTGCTTTTCTATAAGCAGCCCACTCTGAATTTCTTCTTGAAATAGCTGAATGCTCAATTTTTTAAAAAGCATTTTCAGTGGTTTCACTTAAAAATACAAAGACGGAAAACAATGCGTAGGTTCAGATTTTGATACCAGTTATTTCACGCCAGTAGGAAAGCAAGCTCAGAAATGAGAGTCAAACTCAACAAGTAGAACCCCTTGATGGAGAGTGATTTGCCCACAGAAGACTAATTGCACAGTTAAAGACACAGAAAGGTTTAGGCAGATTTAACCTTAAGTAGCAGTTGAACAACTGGTTCACTAAAATACTACTAAATCTTCATGACTCAACAAAAATATAACCAACAGTTGAGGAATTTAGAGCAGGCAGCTTACACACCAGAAACTAATGAGATAATTGTGCCAAGGCTGACTGGTTCAAAAGTCTTGAGCATTTCTAACTGATTTCTACACACATTTTGTGTCCTCCTTGGCTCCAATACTTGCATTAGTACATTCCCTGGCATAAAGTAAACACACATTTCTGAAATAAAGACTAAAACTGTGCAGCTAAGTATTGAATTTTCATTCAGCCAACATCATTCAAAACTACTTATGTAATCATTATGAGTAGAAAAATTTCAAATGCACAAAAATCCTGCATAAAAACTGACAAAACTACAATCATAATTTATCTGATTAAAGCTGACATTCACAGCAATTGTGCAATGCACAAAACTTCAGAATTGAAACACTATGTAATTAAAATTGGCAATTGCAAAAACCAGGCCTCTTAGACTATAATTTAACCAGGTTCTCTTTATTTGATCATCTGATTTTAAAGGTTAATGCAGTGGCCTAGGAAGCCAGTGTGCCCATTTTAATTGTGCTGGCATTTTGACCAAACACCACTTTAAGGGAGATATGGGAGAAAAAATCAAAGCTGTCTTTGCAAGCCACTGCTGCCTTCATAAAACGTTCATAGTGAGAACACACAAACCCAAAATCTGCTGACTTTATTAAAATATTAACAAGGTATAGTTAAAACTTTTGTACACTTATGCAAATCAGGTCGCTAGAACAAGGGAAAGAAGAGATCCCCTGGGAGAAAAAAAGAAAAAATCAACAAAGTAAAAAGATCAGCCATCCTTCCACAGCATGACAGCACAACACAAGAGGCAGCAGCTTGGGAATTCAGCAAGATAAATAAAAACCCTCCAAAGTTTAAGTAAATCATGGTTTATAAAGCTAATAGATTTAAATGAGGCATATGGTACCATTCTCTAAAAATACCACTTTTCCCAGGGGATGGGAGTGGTGTTTTGGTGGCCGTGCTGCACAGGTGAGATGGGTGTGAGGGGCCAGCCAGGGTGAGCACCTCCCCACAAGCTCTCTGGAAGAGCAGGCTCTGGTGCTCTGTGCCCCAGGAGGTGCCAGGCACACACACCACGGAGGTTTCAGTCCCTGTGTGGGTCTGGCACCAAAGCTGTCGGTGGGATTTCACCCCCAGCCTCACTGCCATGGCTCCAAGGAGGCCTCCGGGGCCAGGGCCCTGAGCATGGCTGCAGCAGCATGCCCAGGTCAGGGTCCAGCCCCTCCAGGTTTGCTGCCCCTGGGAAAGGGTGTGGGACAAGCATGGGCTCCGTGGAGGCTACAGCTGCTGTGGCTGCAGCCCCGGTGCTGCCAGGGAAACTGGTGTGTGAGGCCTGGTGTGCAGGACCACAGCTTGGTGATGTGCTACTGCCCCGCCGCAGCCTCTACTTGAGCATCGTGTCGAGCTGCACCCACGCTTTGCTCTCATACCTCAGCAGGGAAAATGCCTTTACTTCTGATTTAACAGTGAGGAAGGGGATGGGGCAGCTACCA
The DNA here is from genome assembly GCA_013400975.1 of Atrichornis clamosus. Classification (NCBI taxonomy): domain Eukaryota; kingdom Metazoa; phylum Chordata; class Aves; order Passeriformes; family Menuridae; genus Atrichornis; species Atrichornis clamosus. Next base: position 136,703 of record WBMZ01005838.1, read on the forward strand.
TTTGCTTAGTCTTTGTATGTTAATCAGTCCCTAAATTATTAATAGAGAAAAAGAAATTATTTACAAGGTGTTTGACGTAGACATGTAAGGATGTAGCAACCGTGCTGTCAAGAGAAATACTCATAAATCATGATATCTGTCTTGTCTTATTTATTTATTTATTCCAGCCATGCTCAGAGATCCCTTTCTCCTAAAGGCACCCAGGGAGGTAGGAGGAGACTGAGAGACTGTTTAAGGGCAGAAGAGACCATACCAAGGTTAGGCACCTTTTCTAAATGCTGCACAGAGAAATCAACAGTTTCTACTCCTGTTGTAAACATACCTGAAGCTCTGTTTGAAAGAAGAACTTCTGTGGGCACTGGGAACAGTCATAAATTTTGTCTTCCTGCCCGTGGACTGCAAAGATATGCTGCTGCAGTTTGTTTGCCTGTACAAAAACTGAAACAACATAGTACGATTAGTTGAGATTGCTTCATATAAGGCACCTTGTCTTGAACTGCACTTCAGAATCTTTGCAATTGTAAAAAGTCCGAGGATATCTGCCAGAGAAGTGCCGACATACTTGGTTCAGCAGAATTTCCTTACAAGTAGTCAATTTAGAGTCTCCAGGCTGACAGTCAGCTTACTTCTAACAGACTCTACATCCTGTATGGATTTTTGATATTTCACATAAAGCTAGCACTGTCCACAGGTAACTGGAAGAACTCAGTCATCAGACCAAAGAGAGGACGTCACTGCTCCCGCGGGGAGCCCTGGGCCCACGGCAGGTGCATCAGATGCATTTTTAATGCAGGACAACTGGGCCAGGAGAAGCCTTGATGGCTGGTCTGGAAGACACGTGGCCCAGAACAGCATTTCTGGCAGACATGTGAATTTGAAAGGGCAGGCTTGCCACAATTTTTAGATCTTTTAAATAGGTTGTCCATTCAATATAAAAGAAGAAAAAGGATTATTGTTTAACATCACAAATATCACAGCATCTGCATTATCATTCTGAATTGACTATTATTCTGACTTTATCAAGGGAAATTTTGAAATGGAACATATTGAACCACAGCTTTAGCTGGTTAAAAAATATATCTGATTTCATTTTTGTCTCACTTTACATGAATGATCATCTGTATGCGAAAATGGCTTCTTTAGAGGAATTTAACACATGCACCCAGAGTTTTTTACAGCACATTCCAGAAAAGATAAATTAACTCCTCCATAAATTAAGCTCACACAAAAGCCAGGTTCTCAAATTGTGGGCCAAACCCTAAAGAGCTTGGGTTTACCTTTTTCCCACCAAAGTTACATGTATTACAGGAGTTACAAATGTGCCACTGTAAGAAAACTGGGCTTAAAGAAACCTCTGAGAGAGCAGCTGGCAAAGCCATTCCATTGCACAATCTGGTTTTATCAAACCTTTATTCCCATGAGCCTCAGCACTGCGAGTGGACCATGAACCACCTGGCCTTTACAGGGTCCTTGCTCTCGTGCATAACAGCTTGCAAGAGCAGGTCCATACCTTGCAAGTCCTGCACTTGGAAACACACAGCACTTTTGAGCCACAAGATGTAACAGAAATGTTCGGAATTGTGGGGGGGCCATGCGGAGCCTGCTGAATGCAGCAGTGCTGCTTGGTGTCAAACACCACAGAGCTGCTCGTCAGAGCAAGCCCCAGCTTCAGACAGACAGTATTTGAACATTTCCAAGCACAGTATTTCTTTTTCCCGAGGAAAGGAATGCAGTATTTTACAAATCCCCCGAGTGTCATTTCTGGATCTAGCCATGCACGCTGAGGCTTGTCTTGGCCTCCCTGTCTTACCTGTGAAACAAACAGGGCATTTGAATGTGCCTCCCATCCCCTCAAAGCTGTGCTCAATCAGGTGACACAGGAGCTTTGCCGGAGAGTCAAACATCTGGTTACACAGCTTGCACTCATGATTGATGCCTTCCTCTGCAAGGTTCAAATGATACAACTTGTTAGTGACACAGCAGATTAGCGTCGGGGATGCAGCAGCAGTCGGTGGGGAGCGCCTGTGCCGGCACACACGGCCCCCAGGACCCACAGCCACTGCCCCAGCTCCAGCCCCAGCCCCAGCCCCAGAGCAGGATGAGCTGCTGGCATTCAGGGGTGCAGCCCCCACATTTGGGGGCTGACTTTTGGCTGTGCTGAAAGCCGCCCAGTGCTCGACCCGCCAGGAACCCGCGCGGGGCTCCCAGGCTCCCGACCAGGCAGCGCAGCCTCGCATCCTGCCACAAAGGGAGAGCAGCCCTGCTCTAGGTACAGGTTATTAGAGACAAACAGCATTTAAAATTACTTGAAGAGTGTGAATTCAACCACCAACACTGACAGAGGGCTGAAGTGACGTCTTCACCTCAGACTACACTGCAACCACCCAGGAGAGGAAGGAACTACCGGTGAATAGCAGGAGCTCACGGCAGAGTGTCAGCCTAAATTTTGTATCTCTTGGCTTTTCAGAAGGTGAAGAGAGAGCACTGAAGGTATTTAAATGTAATTTGAAAGGTAATTTCCATATCATATATTTATGTATTGAATACACAGGGCCCATTTTAAGTGCCTCTATATTCTAACTGAACTCAGTGAAATAACAATAATTATTGCTCTTGGTTCAACTCTACCACTTTTTTAAGATGACATGCTTCTCTGCTCACTGAAGTTTGTGGTTCTGGGTGTAGCTGAGCCTTTTTTTGAGGTACTGAAACCATATTAATGCAACTTTCACACGTAAACCAAAACAATTCTTTGGTTTTCTCGAGGGGAGGGAGTTTTAGAATTTTAGAAAACACAACATACAGTTTATAAAAATCAGAAGCTACCTAAATTTTTTTTAAATTGTGGCTGATTTCTGCAAATACTTCCTGAAAATGTGTCTTTCCTTCATTGTGGCAGCACACGAACGTCTCATGAAAACATATTTTAAAGACTAAATAAATTCTTTCTTAAGTTCTACACTCAGCTTTATTTTTATATCCTCAAATATCAATTACTTCCAATTTTTAGTTCCAAGGTAGGTGAGAAACTACTACATTATACCATGAACTAATCTCTTCCCATATGCATTTAGATCTTACGAATAATGTGAGTCTTCGGAACCATGGCCTTTATTTACAGTTGCTTCAAATGAGCTTTTTCTGTCTTTAAAGTGGCTAAACAGAAGGAGATTATTGCTCGCTATAAAGCCTTTGGTACTGTCAGGATCCCAAAGCCCTGGTACAAGGGCTGGGTGGGCTCTGAAACCCCTGAGGCCGTGGGTGCTCCCGGTGAGTGCTGCCACTGGAGCTGGGTGGGGAACGGGGAGGAGGCATGGGGAGAAGTAAACAGGTGTGTTGGGAAGGAGATAAAAAGAGAAAAGGAGAGAGACAGGAACAGAAAGATGAAAGGGCTGGTAGCTCCATGGCTACGAATTCCCTTGGAAGCCACAACCAGGGACTGGGATATTTCTAGGAGGCCACGAGGTTTGCAAAGCTCGGTTTGCACAGCCACCACAGGCGTTGCCCTCTCTGATGTGCAGGTTTCCAAACCTGGCCCCCTCCCCTCGCCGTGGTGCAAGGCTGGCTTCTCCCATCAGACCCTTGCCTGAAAAGTTTTGGCTTTGTGCAAATTTTTCAACCTGCTCCAGAGGGAAGAAGAGATGGGGAAGGGACACAAGCCTCATGCTGAGCGTGCCCAGCCACACCGCTGTGTACAGCAACCAAAAGCTGCAATAAACCTGCAGAGGACAAAGCAGGAACTGGCGGGAATGGAACGAATGCCTTCTACAAATAAATCAGAAAAATCATGTTTGACATTAATTTTCTACTCTCTACATACTGGGTATCTGGAAAACAGTGATTCATGTACAGCCTATGGTCCTGTGTGAGCACATGTGTTCATAAATACAGATAGACACATACTGATGACTATACAGCTGCTCCTTTTGCAGCCTAAATATCTATAGTTTGAGTCAAACTAAAAAAACCTCAAAAAACAAACAATGCTCAGCATTTCAGTTGAAGTATATCTTACAAGCTTGGTATGTTTAATTAGGTAACAGAGATTGTGTATTTTCTTGGCTGATCCCTGCAGTATTTTAAATAGTTAAACCCATAACAAACAAACTAAAACTAGAATGAAAAATAATAAAACATAATGGGTTCCTGCAGATCTGGAAATTTATCCCACTCGAGGCAAGACCTTTTGATTTGCAAATCCACTTCTGAATTATAAGGCCTTCTCCTCACCGGTGGGGGTTTTTATTCCACTCCCACAGGAGTCCATTATGTATTTCTTGTGTCTATAAAACCATCCAGAAAGAAAAAAAGGGGGGAAAAGTACCATGGTTAGCATGACAAACGTTTCTCTTTTCATGCATGTGTATTCAAAATATGAAAATGCCCAAAGATATAGATAGAATTGCTGCTATAATCACTCTCTTCTCTATGGCATTTTGCAGCATATTATTTTACACAGAAACATAGCACATATATAGGGATACTCAGTCACCTTTGGAGAATAACTTCCTTGAATTATATAAGATCATATAGGTACATGCAAGGAGGCTTTTTGACAATGCAGTGAGACAGTCAAATGTGTGGCGCTGGGCGTTAGCAACAGAAAACATAACATCATTTCCCTCATTCTTATTCGCCTTTTTTTTTTTTTTGGCATGACAAGCGTCTATGAGAGACCTACATAACTCAAGTGAATTATGCAGCCCCTCTCATTTGTAAAATAAAATGCAGATTTTTAGTGCTTGTTATGCTAGATCTTCTCCCATTTCTTCGTAAGTGTATCTGTGGAGGGATCAGTTGATTACAGGACTAAACAAGCAATGCACAGCAAACAAGAATCTTGAGTTTCTTGCCTTTTTTTTCCTGAGCTCAAAATAATAAGCATTAATTTTACACTTCATTTCTCAAAAAAATAATAGGATGTGCTCTTGTTTAAAACAAGCAGGCCTGCTGGATTCTGTCAGGCTGAAACTATGTCAGGCCAAAAGAGGAACAGAGCGCTTTGTGTAAAAGTATCATGGGGAGATGATAGTATCCTGTAATGTTTTCAGTACCTACTTTTGTCTCCAAAAGCATTTGATCCCTGGCAGACACATACTTATTTCCATACTGGTCTTGAGGGAAGCCAGTAGGAATGAGAGCTGATTATCTGAATCCTGAAGGTGAAACCTGGGTGGTGCCCACTGATGTCAAAGGCAGGCATTTGTATAAATTTGGAGGTACATAATTTACTGCCTGTTAGTGAGGATTAGTGGGTTGTGCAGACCCAGCTGAACTGCAGCAGCAAAGCACGTCGCTCATTGTTCCCAAGTTCGGATGCGTTTGCAGGATAGTTTTAAATATGTTGATAGGGTGTTTAGTAGCACTTACACTGTCATTCTGCCCATTTTAGAGAGGGAATATGCTTCTCCATAAAGCTATTTCTGCTGCAGCAATGTGCATTTAATACATATTACAATGAGTCTCTAAGCCTCTAAGAGAACCGACACCAGCAGCCTCCTGGCGAGGATGCAGTATAATTAATAATGCTGTATTAAACCCACTTACTGTATCAGCTGCATTTCTAATTATAACTATATTAATGGCAATATAAAAGTACATGTTAACACTGTCGTGTACGGACACGTTATCACAACAACAAACAGGAGATTTGAATAACAAAAATCAAAATGGCATTGTCTTTACTGTTAGTTAAAACTTCTCTCTTCAACTAGATTTAATAAAGCAAAATTTTCCCTTATGGAATAACAGCAATAGTCCTAATTTGAGAGATCGTGTAAGACAATCTGATGCTCGTTGCTGACAACAACATGTACATCCCATACTATAGCTTCCCAGACCAGTATATTTCTATTCTACTGCAGCAAATTAAGGCAATAAAGGGGAATTTCATTCCTGTACTCAGATGTTCACATCCGTGAGTTAACCGTGCTTTTAATGAACTTTGAAATGCTGTGATTCAGTGTAACAAAGCATTAATATACCGTGTATCTCCTGTCCATTAGATCATAAATTTGGTAGAATTAAATGGGCCGTGTGCTCTAATTATGGTAGAAATAAATAGAAATTGGAATGAACACAGGGAAATAAAATGAAAACTGCATGGAACTATTCTGTTTATGCAATTAATTTCCCAGTAAATAAGTAATCAAAGGGAAAAATTTATAATGTAAGAAAAGCAGGATCTTCCCCAGCAATTTTTTTGCATGTGGCTGTGAAGGAGCAAGAGGCTGGAACCAGGGTACGATGACAGTGACGGACACCCCCCTCCAAAACAAAGCCTGCAGAGAACCACCTTGACCCTTCGTCTGCCTGGCACCACTTCACCACTGGTTTTCATTTAAAACAATCCAAGGATGGAGGCAAACCCAAGGCCTGAGAACACGCTGTGACCGCTACAAGGGGGTGGCAAATTTGCAGACGCTCACACCGGATGAAGACAGTGTTTGCCGTACCGTCGACATTCCTTCATCGCCATTGCTCTCTAAGCCCACGTCGTGCTATACAAACCATTTGGACCACATTGCTCCGTTGCAGTTTGGTAATTAATCTGGGAGGACAAAGCCAAGCCCTTCCCTTGCCGGCGGGGCAGCTGCAGGGCGAGGAGATCCCGCACTCCGTCGCGGCGCGGGCCAGCGGCACCGAGTCGCTCTGCAGCGCGGGCGGCCCAGCCATTAGGCAGCCTGGGCGGTGAAAGGCAGCGGATTGATGGCGTGGCAACAGAAATGTCACCTGGGGAGCTGGGTGCCGTCCTCCCAGGGATGCTGGAGGTCAGTTACTATGGCAACGCCGAATGAGCTCAACCTTGTAACTGACCCTTATCTTTTTTTGATCTGTGGCCCCCTTGGGACCTTGGCTGGAAATCAACTGGAAAATAATCTGGTCACATATCAGAAAGAAAACTATTTATACTTATTTATTTATCCAGGTAGAGCTCATATCTCCCTTTGACGACTCTGCCAGACTAAAGACACCCATCATGTTCCCTTGGTGTTTTGCGCGGCTGTGCAGAAACACCCAGCTCTGCACTCTGAGAAACCATGCTAAACCCCCCTGCCACTGCAAAACACAAAAAACACACACACACAAATTGCCACGGATATCTGTGCTCATGGCTCTACTGATATATTGCCAAAATCTTGCCTTGCTCTCAGCCCCTGATTTGCCTGTGTGGATAAGCATACACCTACACCCCTTCTTGGATGGTTTAATATTTTATGTTGGTATCCGCTAATCATATTCTTTTGTGTTTTATCTCTCTGCTGAAATATGATTCTGCTTTGAAATATATTTATATGATCTAGAATGGCACAACACTGATGTCTTTTATGAGCCGAAGATTGTTTAATAAAATCTTGCATTCCTGCTGCATCCTTGTGACAATTTTACTATTATAAGTTTTCAAGGGATATGAGAGCTGTCCACTGTGGTTAGGAACATCACTTTAATGAAAAATGATAACACAGAGCCTCGGATTTTTCTAGAAACTATGCAAGGAATACCAACAAAAATAAAGAGTTCCCAACCTGCATTTGTGTGTAATTTTGTTGGTTTTCCTTGCATTTTCCTTTGGATAAGACTAATTAAAATCAGTTCTGTTCTTCACAGTTTTCCAAGGGATAGGCAGGCCAGGCAAGGGTTTATCAGCACAAAGGGGCTATGGCTCTTCTCCAGGAGAGGAGACTCTCCAGGGGAATGGGATGTGGGAAATCAGGGAAGATATTAGAAGACAGAAGCCACAGGACTTGCTGGCAAATATAGGTGCTAGAGGAAGTGCCTATGGATCCCTGATAACAAACTCCAAGGTTCCTTGTGATGTACTTCTTCAACCTCAAAAAGGTATTCTTTTCCATGCTAAACTAGCCTAACCACACAACCGGCTTTAAACTCTTTCATCATCTTAGGGGGCCTCGAGCTCAAAATATGCAGAATTAGGTGCCAAATTATTTATAGGGTAGCTTGTAAGTTCACTGCCTCCAGTATATGTCAGTACACTGCAATATTAAAATGACCATCAAAAAGAGGCACGGTCCCAGAGGGACCGGGGATGAGACTGCAGGAGTTTCCAACTGATGGCAGTTCCTGCACGGCTCCAGAGCCCCTGCCCTGCTCCCGGCTGTGTGCTCCCACCACATTCCTATGGGGAAGGCTGAGCCTCAGACACACGAGATGGGTCTGCTGGGCCCAGCTTCATCAACTTAATTTTCAGTTTACAAGAAAAATAAAATCTGAAAGTTCAAAGGAGTTCATGGAGTTGTGCATCATCTATCTCTGACTGCAGAGCCCCAGAGGGACCTGCCTGCAGAGCTTTATTTTAGATTTAGATATTAATCTGGGAAACTGCATAAAGATAATTTATAGAAATGCACTATACTTTAGCACAGTAACTTCACACTTTATCAGCCTTTCTCTGAAGATGCATTTTTTTAATAGCCTATATTAAAACTTTTTGTGGACTAAAGCCTGATAGGTCTGGCTGCTCCTTCACAATAGTTGATTATGGAATAACTCCAATGGCTTCCATGTAAATGCAAAACCCATACAGGAAAAGAAACACATGCTGCTTTTGAGTGTGCAGTCCCATATACCCACACACAGAATTAGCTTTATTCAGACTAATGAACCCCTAAACTGGAGTTTAATAAGAACACCTCATTCCCACACAACTCAATCCAAGTCAGGTATTTCAATGTTTTGAAATACTCACAGTTGTGTTATTTCAAGTTTAATGTCGATACCTGATGGAACTGAAGTAACACAGCCCTGAATCCAGGCCCATGGCCACACAGCCCATTCCCTGCACTATCCTTTCTCATACCATCAGGTTCCTGAAACCTAAATATACCTTATTACTCCTGGTTTCCTCCCTGGGAGCAGCTTCCTGCATTGGTACACAGTGGGAATACATTCATCCTCTCATCCTATTGACAATGTCACATGGAAGAGCTCAATACAGACAAACAGCAATAACTAGTATCTACTTGGCATCTATTCTTCTTGTGAAATTAAAAATTAAAATTAAAACATCATTATACTCTTATTAAACATCCCACTGGAATATGCCGATGCTTTTAAAACACGCGACGCTTTAAACCTACTTTCAATAGGTGTAAAGCCCTTTTTGCTCGTTTTACAGGCCTGGCACGTTCCCCAGCCTCAGCACCAGGGCCCCCAGAGCCTCGAGGTGCCCCTCCCCACCGCATCCCCCCAGCGTGCAGTGATGGTGGTCACACGGAGCGCCCCGAGCTGCCAGCACTGGCACGAGGTGCCAAAGGCAGAGCCTCCCCTCCCACGGCAGCCCCCTCCCCTGCCTGGGCACTGCATCCCACAGCCGCTGCCCAAAAGGCAAACGCCAGGTGCCTTTCTGTCTGCCCCGAGGCAGGGTCCTGAGCTGGGGAGCCAAGGCAGGGTGAGCAGCCCCCCGAGCTCCCCGAGCACAGCCGGGACAGCACACGGCGCTTGTTAGACACACCAGCTCCCACCGACGGGTATCGCTGATCTCCAGATTACCATTTCCCAAGTACACATTGACATGATAGACTTTAAATCTATCGTGTAAATAATCATCAGATTAATGGTTTCTAATAGTATGTAATTAGCATGACAGGCTGCAAGCCAGTTGTTGTCAACTACACTCAGCAACGCACAGAGTAAGAGGAAGGCATAAACCATTCCCATGATGGCATCAGGAAAGCAGAAAAACCGGTAAAAGGAGAAATAAAAACAAAACTCTTAACAAAAAACCACATGAGTGTACAATTTAACTGAGAAACACTGAAGGTTCTGTCAGGCAGCAAAGCATAATAAATGTCAATTTTTCATTTTTTTGAGTGGGAGGGTAGACTTTTATGTGCATCAGCAATGGAAAGTTCTATTATCTCTGCACTGGTGCAAGGCCTCTTGAGTGAGTACAGGTGAACTGGTATGAGGGGCCTTATTCTGATATTACAAATTTTGCATAAACATAAAAATATGTATCCAGCAGTGTAAACTTACAGCAGTATCAGCCATGGTCAAATTAAAGATTATGTTAGTATAGATATCTGGGAGATGGTGCAGTGGGCATGAAGTTAAAACTGCAAGCGAAAACCAGCTGTGAGCATTATTTTTGTGGCAGATCACCAAACACTCAGAGACTGGCCAAATGCTGCACCCCCGTAACGCTGGGGCTGTTTGCATCACTTATTCAGCTTAAACAAATGCATTTCTTTTAAATATGTATTAATTTTCTTTTCTTATTAAGAAACAGCATTCTTAGGGAAAAGCCTCTGGTTAAAAAGCAATCTCTCATGGCATTGTTATCATCTCATAGACCAATATTCTTTTTTGAAATACATGTAGACAAGCAAAAAAACCAGAAACGTCTCTCAGCATTTTCTAGGAAAATAAAAATGATGGCTACCCAGCTATCTTGACATGACCATTTAGCACAACTGCACCAAGAGCTTACCTGTTCATCTGAGGGCTGAACACACGTCACAGCCCAGCCCCAGGGAGGCTCCTGTCCCCCACCCCTCCTGAGGTGCCTCCCCCACTCTTCTCCCCAGGACAGGGTCTGGAGCTCGGGGATACAAGTCAGTTACTGGGGCTGACAAAATGAGATGCCATTGCAAATAGAGGGAACCAAGGGTGACTAAATAAGGTCTGGCTGGCTAAGATAGGTAACTGATTTTGCATGGCATGAATATCTCTCAAAGCTCGTTAAGTGCAAATATGCCCAAAAGAATGAAACTCCCCTATCAGACATATTTTAAGTCAGGAGTCCTAGGGTGCAGTAACGCATGATACTCCTTAAGGCACTCAAAAAGAAGAATCTGCATGAAAACAAGAAAATATCTTAAGCATCTCTGCATTATGCAGACATATATTCTTGTACTGTGGGCTTATGCACAAGTAAATGTACAGAGCATCTCCCATTGATGTTGGTGGAATATGCTTGATTAACACTCTACAGTCCAGGTGGAAATCATACCCTATGGCAGCTTCATCTCAAATAAGAAGAAAAACTGTAACCCAGTGACTTTTAGGAAGAGATCTCACTGCCAAGCAAGGGCTCTGCATAACACAGACTGTAAAGTTACTCTGGGTAGCGCTCACCTAACATACAAATATGGTAATATCAAACAAATAACACCTTTACATTTGTTCCTTGTCCTGCATGTGAGCCAGCCAGCTTGCACCCTTCACACGTGATCTGGAGCTGGGCAGGGAGCACTGAAGCAGTTGCCCTGAGCTCTGCACAGAAGGAGAGCTCAGGGCCAGCACACGCACCCTGTGGGGCTGTGAGGGGCATCAGTGGGTGGGCAACGTGGGCAGAAACCTTCTTCCAGACTCCTAAACTCAGAGGACTTTGGTTTCTGCCTTTGTAAACAAATCCCTTCCTATTTTACTATGTGAGTAGCTCAGTCAGGCATACATGGCTGTTGGCAGATACTCTGCCAGTGAACAACATGGTCAGCTTGGTTTTATTTATTTTTTATAAATGCATTTTCTTCATTTTATATGTCATTAGCTTTTTAATCTATTAAGGAAAACCATGTGCAGACTCTTACGCTGTAGACTCTGACATATGTGGGCTGCGACAGAAAACTTACTGTAAGAGACAAGCAAAGTCGGTATTTTTGGTTAAATAAAGGGATGTGGAAGAGCCAGTCCTACAATGGTGCTGAAGCAGCCCTCTCCCAGCCACCTGAAAGTGTGAGCATGCCACTGTACCAAAACACAGCGACATCCAGGAGGCGCTGATGGCTCATTAACAGCAGGTGTCCTACACAGCTATTTTTGCTTAAACTCATCCGAATCTCAGGGTCATGGCATTGTAAAGGTTTCCTGGGCTCTCTGCAACTCTACTCATTCTCAGAAGTTATATTTTAAAAAAACCAAAAAAACCTCGAAGCCCCAGGCCCCTGCCCAAAGCGAAGCACTAAGATGTTCCCAGCAGGATGATGCATTCAGGGTGTGCACAGTATGGACTGGAGCCACGCAGAGGTGGCTGAAATTACTTGGAAAGACCCAAAGGTGTAGTAGGATTGCTGTAGAGGAAGGCCTGATCTGCAATCACTGAACTTGAAAGAAACTTAAAGGTATCCACCTAATAAGTCCACATGAGAAGAACGATATTCCACAGCCCTGCAAAAGTTACTGAGAAAGTGAAAAATGAGAGGAAAGATCAAGCTGCTTTTCAGGTATGCCTCAAATAAAATAAGATTCTTAATCAAGCCATTATGGAGTCTCTGCTTCAACCTAAAAGGAGCAAACAATTAAGGTCTGTCAGAGATCTGCTACCCACCATTTTATTATTTTTTTGTGAGTTCTTATTTTAACCTCAGATTCAACGATCAGCATTAAGAAGTCGGCATTTGCTCTTGTCACCCCAGAGAGGTAGGGAAGATACAATCGTATATATGCAAAATAGGTATGAACTCTGATAACAATACTTTGCCTGTAGGCAAAAATTGACTTTTTAAATGGCAGCCACTATAATAATGTTAGCCTAAGACCCACCCTTGCAGGATTTTCCTCTGCTTAGTAAAAACAAGGTACACACTGATAGGAAAAGCAAAGAATTTGGGTACTGATAATACAGGGAATGTTTTGGTGGGAATGGGGGAAAACAAAATCATAAAATAAAAATAAAAGGTCATTCCCATCAAACTACAAATACACCTGGCTGTGCTGACATTGAGGGGGGAAGTGGCACTTCTGTAGCCATAGAGGAAGCAAGGAGTTCTGCCAAGATCTGTTCCCTAAAGCTCTGTAGTCCCACACGGCAGCACCCTGAGAACCCTGCCCTTGGGATGCCTTCCCCACCCAGCTTTTCCTTTCAGAGAACTGCCTACGGAGGATGGGTCTAAACCAGTGGTCTAAGGGACAAGTGGCAGACCATGCCTGTTCTTTACATTTCTATTTCTTATGTTTACCAACAGAAAGTGCATTGCTGCACAAGAGGTGGCGCAAGAACAAGGCTTCCTCTCTCATCACACCTGAAGACACAAAGTCCTGCTTTGAGGGCGCGCTTTGGGAGACCTGGGATGCCCTGGTGCTGCCCATGTGCCTGGACCGCCCCAGCAGCTGCAGGAAGCAGTGAGTGCCAAGGCCACCCAGCTCCAGTGTGACCAGTCACTCCTCCATCACACAGTGGCGGGCTGCAGGGCACGTCCTGGGAAGCAGCGCGCAGGCAGCGCGGCAAGCACAACAGTTGAATCTTTGCTGCTAGATGAGCATCAATTATGCATTGTATCAAAATCCAAAATGCTAGAGCATGAAGCAGGCAATTCAAAGAAGCAGCATGAGCAAAGCAAATGTCAAAGAAATGAAAAATATGTTCAAAACTGTGACAGAGCACTCGGCTACTTTTCACGTAACATCATCAATCGTCTCTCATCGAAGATTCCAAATACTTGGGAAGAGATCACAAAAATATTCAAAGAGACAATATTTGTATTTTGAATGTTAATTTGACACAAAGGAGTGTGCATGAGGGAATGTTTATAATCAGCACTCCAATAAACTCACAAATGACTCTAGTATTTTATAAGCTTGTTAGAAACAAATCACTCCCTTAGCTTATATTTACTTACTGATGAATAATAAAAGGCCTCAATACACAAAGAGTAAATTCAAAATGTTTTCCTCTTGTTTTATCTTCTATGACAATACTGGAACCCTCTCGTTCAGGCTGTGATTCCCAACCATGCCTCTCCTAGTTTCATGGCTAAATATTGATTTTTCCGTACAAGCAGAGGCAGCCTTGAACCTCAGTTCATGCCCCCAGACCCCCTGTAAAATAGATGCCCTGGTCTGGAGCTGAACTGCAGTGGCTGGCCTTGCCTCCTGCCCTCGTGCTGCCTGGAGGGGTGGTGAGGGGAGCACGTTCAGTTGTGCCAATTTATGCAGCAGTGAAGGTGCAGTCCGAGTGCTCAGTCTTAGGAGGAAGGAGAAGACGTGCACACCTTGCACACCTCCTGGAGCAATGCACAGGGCAGTCGAGCAAAAACGTACAAAAAGAGGAGTTGCAATATAAACCTGCAACAGTCCTGGACAGCTGATGAACTGCAAAACACATCAACTGATTCAGGCGGTCTGCAAAGGCCTGAGCGAGGTGTCAATACAACACAGGCCTCTATGACCACCCAAGCACCCTGCACACTGTTGGTGCAACAGCCCAATAATTGACCACAGCTGAAAAACCTCTTTAGCCTGTTTAAAACCATCAGGATGCTTTAATGCAATACAAATCATGCTTCAGCAACGACATAACACCTACAACTTCCAAATGCTATTAGTTATACACCAGCTCAAACCACTAATGCTCTAGTTGTTAGCACAGGAGACCAGTGCTAGCCATCAGCCCCTGGCAGGAGCTGTGCCATGGTACCCACGTGTGCCATGATAGCTGGATTTCAGAAGTAATTGCTGCATGGGTCGGCATGCTGGATTCATAAGTGGTAAGTAGCACAAATGGAGGGAAACAAAAGTTGGCAGAACAATGCCTCATTTTTCTAATGTAACTAAGTGCTGAACGTGGTAATGGGAGTGGTGGGGATACTTGTCTTTATGCTCTTATTTACCCAATAGAAATAATAAAGAGATATTCTAATGCAGGTTTTTACTTAATGTACAGTTAAGCATTACACAAACATTTTATTGTGGTCTGTAAAGATGATCTATTTACAGTAGCTGAAAAAAAAAATCAAACACTGCATTCAAGCATTAGTGCTTCTCGTAGACACACAAATGCAGAGCAACTTTGCAAAGTAAACGTAACACAGGCTTTTGTTCTAGATGGCCCTGTTGCTTCACACACAGGCATGAAACACATCTTCACCACCCCTTAAAGACAAATCAGAGTGCCGTGTACCAAGCTGGCTGGACACACAGCACCTTTGTAACTGCATTAAGATGCTGAAGCAAATAAACACAGCCGGGCCTACTCACAGCCCCGGCATCCGCTGGCACTGCCGAGGGTGAGGCTGTGAACTTGAGGCAGTTTCTGTAACATGCCTGGTGCTGGGGCTGGCCTGGTGGTCTCCACACGGAGCCGGGAATCACTGCAGTTTTGCAGAACACATAACAAAGGTTGCACAGTCCCTACTATTACTAACCATGATTCAGGTATGTATTGAGCTGATTAAGCAATTAGTCATTACAAACATGCAGCTTAGGATTCACATTTCCAGAGTACATTGTAAGATGTTTTTATTTCTAAAAATCTTAATGGCAGAGCCAGGAGAATAATATTATTTTTTAACCAGTGGACAAGCCATAAAGCATCATACAGGAATTTATTAAGAAGTGCAATGTTGACAAGTGACACACTTTCAAAATAAATCTCAGAATTCCAAAGCCATGGCCACAGGGCACTCCTGCAGCAGCTCCTGTGATCCTCCACAGGGACAGAGATCACCTATCATGGAGCTCAGCTCCCTCACCTGCCACTCTGGTCAGCAGCTGGACCAAAAGTGAGGCTGCAGAAGGAGCATCAAAGAGATATTGCTCTACTGTGCAGGTGGAGAGGTGTGATGGAGGAAGCCAAGGCAAAGGAAGGTGGAAGAAGGCTCTCCTGGAATGATGCTGCTGCCATTCCCTGCACTTCCATACTGCTCCTATGGAAAACTGCCTCTGCCATGGGCTTCCCACCCATCACTGCCTGTAATGGAATGCCTCCAGCACCACAGTGTGAGGTGGAGTGCTCTCGGGCACGTTTCTATTTTAAAAGCACTGCTGGTGTCTGAAACTTCAACCACTTAAGCCAGTAGCAAAGTTTTTAGGCTGTACACGTGTCTCCAAGGTTGAGTGTAAAGACCAGCACCTCCCAAGCCACCAGGTGGGGAAAGGGGGTTCTCAGCCCCCTGCCCCAGATGAAGAGGAAAGAGTAGGAAGTCATGACACCCTTGGGGGAGGATTCCTTATTATTCCCACATCAGCAATCCAGTCCAGAGAGAGAACAGTGACTGATCCACAACCACTCAATAAACTTCGTGTTAATGGGTGGCAGGAAAAACCATACGATTTCCCAGAAAGGAAGATAATTATTGTGGGTGTGTGAAATGCTAACAATGCAGGAAACAAACAACTGAAGTAAAACCTGACAGAGTTTCACAAGGAAAATGCAGACAACATGCCATGCTGTGTGTCAGAAACCTCAATGCTCTTCAGTCTGAAGTCACTGGGATTTTTCCTATGGCCAGGGGGCTGCAATTTTAACACTCTAGATTCATCTTTGATGCTATTGAAACAGTGGCATGAATTTGAAAAAAAAAAAAAGTCATGTCATGAAGAAAACAAGAAAAATACACTTTCAGGTGTGGAAGTCTAAATGACTGAATATAAAAAGTGCATTGCTCTTCATTTTTACTGAAGTGTCCCAAGTATAGTGCCCTCCAGAATTCTCCTTTGAGTTATCCATTTATTTTTGAAAAGCTCCTCTGGAGAAAATAAGCACTCCTTATTTCCAGGAATAAAAACAAAACAAAGCAATCCTCAGACAGCTGGCAGGACAGGCAGGGCACAGCCCAGGCTCGCTCTGGGGCTGCCCCCTCTGCCTTCATGCCTGGCAGGTGTCTCTGAGGAGGGGATTCACCAGCTGCTCTCAGCCATGACCGAAGCCAGGCACCTCAGGCATGAGCAGTGACAATCCCAGGGCTTTCTGGCAGGGACTTTCCTGGGCCCAGCACCATCAGCAGTGCTGTGCCACCCCACTGCCCGCACAGAGGGCCAACCCCAGCCCAGGCACTGGGCTCTGGATCACACAGCAACGAGATGGCAATTTCTAAAGGATCACAAAACCTACAACATCGTTTCTGCTGTTATCGACAGGTGCTAAAACCCGCCTGTACCACCCTAGTCCTGCTACACGCAAGTGAAGTCAGAGAAAGAGCTTCTCGTGGCCGTCCTCGTGTCACGAGTTGTCCAGTCATCCCCTGGCACGTTCCTCGTGTGCTGGCTCGTCCTGCAGCTGCCAGCACGAGCAGCACAGGCGGGCCCTGTGCCTGCGTGCCTGACATCGGGAACAGCATCTGAGCACAGGGGCTCAGCTCCGCTTAGCACAGCGCCTTCTCCTGCCTGTGCCGAACTGAAACAACTGGGGAGGATCCTAAGGGGTTTCATCGCACTGTTTGGTTTCCTTTTGCTTTTCAAAGCAAAAGATGTATTTATCAACCAAGATTTTTAAAATAATTAATTATCACCATCATCAAGTCAAGCTCCCCAGTGCCTCGCTGTCCAGCACCTGCCCGAGTCCTCTCCCCTTCCAGTGAAGGATCTACCATCTCTGCACTGTCCTTGTGCTTCAGAGCTTTAAAGCACTATTAAAATCAATTCACTTGGTGTCAAAAGCTCTCTTTCTTCTTGTACCCACCAGTACAGCTGTAGTATTCATCAGATTTTTACCACCAGGATTAATGTTATAAAACGTCACTTGCTACAGTAAAATTTATCAACATTATTATATACCATAGAAACTGCCACCACAGACAAATGCACTACATTAAAATTTTGTCTAGAGCTCCCTAGAGGAAACATTTGCTGCAATTTGTGTAACAGTTTATATATTTATGCTATTTAATGGTACAAAGCAATAATTATGACTTCATTCACTGATAAGCAACAGCATTATATAAATCAGATGCGGATTTAGAACATGCCAGCTTTGTCACTGGCCTACTACTTGTAAATTATGTTGCTGTTAAAAAAAAAAAATCTAAGCAAATATGAGTTAGCAGCAGGAAGCTAATAATGTGCCTCCAGCTGTTCCAGTTAACCTGCAAATGTGGCCATCTGCACCTCAGGAGAAAAAGAAAAGGAGAGATAGAGGGAGGGAGGAAAAGGAGAGAGGAGAGAAGCTCCCACCAACGCCAGCACAAAGCCTAGGCCCTAAGCAGTAGGAATGACCTTGCTCCTCATGACCAGACAAGCACATATTTAAAATCAGAAAAGTTACTAAAGAATAAAGGGCCTTTTCTCCCCTAGACCCACAGAAAAAAAAATAAAAAAGAGAAAAGAAGTCCTTTCCATTGCCTTTTTTCCAGAACAGGCTGTCTTTCACATCTGAGGTTATTATTTACTGCATTGCAGGTCTGTCCAATGAACAGGTTTTTCTTACAACTTCTGCCTTTCATTTCCACTTTTTAACACCTCTTCACAGACCCATCTTGTATTATTTTTTTTTAAATGGTGGTCATTGTAATAGATTTATTCCTGCTTCAGACAATTTAAAATGGATCTGCAGGGCACAAAGGCTGAACTATCAAACAAGACCGAAATTCTCAGATAGAAAGTCAGAGATCTCACAGTGCACAGCAGCTTCACTCCTACCTTTGGGTTCATGGGGATGAGGTGTCCTTAGGACATGCGAGTAGTGTTTGCTCAAAGATTATTTTATAAGAGAGTTCTGTGGAATCTGGGTCACAAGGAACAGTTGCAAAATATTCCCTTTGACATTCATCCACACACTGAAGAGACAGTGGCTGAAAGTGCACGTCCCGTACATTGTTACACTTTGGCAATCTGACAGCAGCTTAATACTAACAATTCTCCAAGATCCTTGTTAGCAAGGGCTCCCCAACATACCTCCTAGAAAAGGACAGTGAAGGCCTCAAAGGATTTTTTAATTTCTTTTTTAAGGTCTGACTCTGTAAAATGAACCTAATTCCTGTGAAGGGCACGAGGTCAGAGAGGTCAGCACACCTGACCGGAGCCGCACCGCTGCGCGTCGCCCGCACTCTTACACTGTGACTTTGTGCTGCCAGTGCACCCCCAACACCCCAAAAAGGCCTTGTTCTGGCACAGGTCAGCGAAGCTGCTGTTGGTCTTGTGATGCCTAAATAGATTTGGGACTATCATCACTCTTAAAGTAAAACATATCATCCTGCCTCTTCCAAAATTAAGCAATCCAGTTTGGTTCCTTGTTTTAGGTGCATATCTGCTTGCACCACTTCAAGTGTCATAATTTTGTTAAAAGTCTTAAAATACTGGAAGTGCCCAGTATTGAGCCTTGTAGACCCTGATCTCACAGGTGGGCAGTGTGAGCCCCTCAGAGCACACCACAGTCATAGAACAGGTCATCTATATCTGAGCAGTGTTGTATGGACCTGGCAGCTATTATCAGATTTTCACCAGGGGAACGCGATTTATCTTCATTCCAATTTTTGTAACTCATTCCCATGCTAACCCCATTTACAGGGATTTATAATTCACTTGAAAGATTAACTCAGGTATACATAATTTCAAAGGAAAAAAATCAATTTTTTTCTCAGGAATACAGAATTTAATTTAAACTGATTAGGTGTGATAATGTTGGTGCACACCTCTGTTTTTAAAGCCTCCTTTAATGTTTTTCTCTATTTAAGAGTTTTGTGGCCAAATGTTGTTCAATATTTTCAAGTGAAATACCTCACCCTGATGGTACCTGCAAGCAGTAACTGCACATCTTTTCCAAAGATTTACACTACACTTTGCGGATGTTGGTGGATATGACAAAAACTGTGATTTGCAGTAGGTTAAAGAACCAAGCACGCTGACTCAGTTAGTTACCAGGAGTTACCCTTTGAACTGTGCTAACCAATGCAGAGTGCCAGCAGTGTGACCCGTGTGGTCAGGGAAAGGCATCAGCCACCTCTCTCCGGAGGAAAATAAGCTTTCCAGGTAGACCTGCAACTTCGTCTGGCCTGTCCAAAATTGATTTAATCTAGGAATTGCCACAGTTTTGAAAGCAGCTGGGGTAATTCTGTACTTTCCAACATCAGCATATTCATAACAGCAAACAACATACACAAATGCTTCAAGTGCGGTTGAATATACAAACATAGTGGGATATTTCATGCACAATAACACCGTTCTGGTGTTTGTCAGAGTTCCACTTAATTACACCAAACCTCACTTTAGTCCATTGGTGTCTTCAGAGGCAGGTAACAAATAAAGCTGGCAAAC
Source organism: Atrichornis clamosus (assembly GCA_013400975.1). Taxonomy (NCBI): domain Eukaryota; kingdom Metazoa; phylum Chordata; class Aves; order Passeriformes; family Menuridae; genus Atrichornis; species Atrichornis clamosus. The sequence goes on from WBMZ01005838.1 coordinate 156,632, forward strand.
ATCTATGTCAAAATAATTCCTGGTCACGTGCCCCTGCGTCTTCATCGAGACTGGCGACTGCCAAGTCATGTTGCACAAACCGTGCACATCCATGTGTGTGGAGTTCCTCACGTGCTTCAGCTCACAAGGTCTGATGGGAATCCATATCTCCACTTCCTGTCCCTATCTGCTGACTGCTCAAAACAGCACCAAAAAAGAGATCCTAGATGTATGCAAATGACCCATAATCCTCATTTATAAAGAAACCCTTTCACATCACCTTAATGAACTAGGAGGGTAGTGTCAGATGGATTCTCACATGAGCATTAATAACAGAAGAGAGAAACAGATGGAAAGGGGCATAAACAGCTAAATCTAAAACCATTAATAAAAATATGGTTAAAACACCTTGCTCTAAAATATAAACCTACATATTTGATGTGTTTAATTTTGTCAGAACATTTCTGTTCCCCTCTGGTGCTAACGAGGGTGATGGCAGCAGAGAACCACGGGCACCCTGTGCCAATGAGCAGCCCACATCCCTTGGAGATGTCCACCAGCACCCAATGCCCTCCCAGCCTCTCCACAGCCACGGCAAATCTCCCTGTTAATTCTCAACTCACATTCCTGACACTCCACAGGATTTCACGTTGCACACTGAGAGACCAATGAACAACTTGAGTGAACTCTCAAACTTAGCAAGAAAAAAGTGTCACTGGAAAAATTTAGCTCCCAAAGAGGCAGTATGAAAAAGGTCAAAAGACATGATCAAATGGAAGGCCTTCCAACAGCTTTGTGGTGCAACAGGCGTTCACACAACACATTTACATCATAGTGGTGAATAAATCAAACTGTTTATCACACTCATGCAAAAGACAGTGTATAACATTTTGCGGGCAATATAGTTAAGGGGAAAATGGCTACAAGCTCATACAAATCATGCTGTGACATTTCTATTCTCTCCTTATTGACCTGAACAATCTGATCCAGAATTGTTATGCAAGTGGCAGAAATGCAGAATGAATTTTTAATAGTCCTGTGTGTGAAAGAGAACAAAATTCCATAAAAGATGTTAAAAGCGACTTCCATAATGCTGGCTCATGTAGCTCTCCACAAAAATAGGCACTCTCAACTACAACAGTTAATCCTTAGGATTTACAACACATCATAACTCGTTCCTGCTGAATGGAGGAATCCATCTCTCAAACACAAGTGATCTTGCAATCACAGATGAACTCCAGTACTTAAGTACAATGGGATATGTTTCACAGTGTCAGCCCTAATTTTCAGCCTTGACTTTGATTTCCCCTGCCTTGGTGGGTTCCAGGCAGACCCTCGGTGTTACTCTAATGTAGCTTTTTTGTGGTTTTAATATGAATATTGTGTCAAGAATCTGAGATATTAAGAATGACAATACATTATTATTGCAGCAGGGAAATCTCCAGAGTCCTAGAAGAAGGATTTTGAAAACCACAGTAAAAAATCAATAGTAATCCACAAGAATTCATAAAGGAAATGTGTCAGTCAGCACCTTTGAATAAAAATCTTAAATTTTAGCTTAAGCAGACTGGACAAATACAAGTCATTTAAAAGACAGAGCAGGTGAATGTGCCCCAGCTTTTCAGGCTGCAGGAGGGAGCCTGTCTTGCTCAGCTGCCCCAGGAGTGCCTGCGATGCCCTTGCCCTTCTCTGCCATAACCCTGAGGCCAGCCCTAACCCCAGCCCCAGCCTGCCTGAGCCAGTGTGTCCCTGGTGGTTGCACGGACAAGGAAGATGCTGCATCCATCCCTGACGCTGCCTGCACCCAGGCTCCTCCCTCGAAAGCAATCATCCAACAGGATGTAGGGGAAAATCAGCTCATCTCTACTCCTTCATAATTGTGACAATGAAAAGAAATGCCAAGAATTGTACATGCAAACCTTTGATGAATTCACGGCCACGCATCTGCTCACAAAGTAGTGGCCTCGTGAGCTACCTCCAGCAACAGGACTTATTATTGCTTGGATTTGATTTACATAATCAAAAATATCCACAAAGTCAATTAATACTTCATTTGTAATACTTCATTTTGTACTTCATATGGCTAACTACATATTAATATAGTGTTATCAAAGCATCCTAATCCTGCTCTCAGGAAGATGCCTGCTCAACTAGCATGGAAAACAGAAGGTATCACATATGGGAATGTCCATGAGGCAAACGTAAACGGACAGCCTTTGCCTTCTCGAATGTTGCCCAGGGACCAGGTACATCAGAACGGGGCTTACAGCTTATTCTCATCATTCAGATCACTTGCCTACGCTCTGACTTTGAAAGAAGTTTTTGAAAGAAAAAACAACCCGCAAGGTGCTAAAGATGAATGGTCTTGCTCTCTTCAGTAAGAGTTTGTAGCAGTGCTCAGAGGGAGAAAGAAATCTTTCTCTGGACCTCACTCTCCTGTACAATTTGCACAACAGAAAAGCTGGGTTTGATTCACAAAAGAGGTGAAGTTATAAGCAAAGGAAGCACACAAAGATTTCAGCCCAAATCCAGTAGAAGATGTTAAGCGTTGGATAGATGCTCTCAGTACCTTCCCACAATCTCTGCAGCCTGAGTGCTTTCCCACTGCTACTCAAAATCACCTTAAAAAACAACTGTTACAATTTTGGAGGGGAAAGGCCAGAGGACATAGCTCTGACGGTGGTCCAGGGTTTTCAGTTCCTACTCAGGAGACTTCACAACTTTTTTTAAATGGAAGTACATAGCGTTCCCTGGCTGAGTGACACAGAAGCACTGCTTAATGGCCAAGGAGGATCTGCTGGCAATGGCACTGAGGACTTCCACAAAGCCCAGGGGCTCCAACTTCAGCAGCTTTTCTAGTCAAGGCCATGGAAAATGCTGCTAAAAACTGCAGGGCAACCATGAGATGTGGCTCACTATATATATGCTATCTATTATAAATACTATTTATTAATTTATGTAGATTGGTAGACTGCATGACGAAAAACATGCCATCAGCAACGATGGGCATCCAAGCCTGCAGTAAAAGCTTGATCCAAAATTGGTTTCAGACATTGAAAGATTTTCTTCTTTTTAACTGAAATTCCAGTGAATATTGGTTCAGGCCCTGAAAGCACTGGGAGGAGCTGCTTTTACTGCAGCAGTCATAGCAGAGATAGCTGAAATCTCTATTATAGTGACTCTGTCAGAGGTAAAGCAAGGAGAAAAATTCATTTAGAGAGCCCTATCAATACTTGATTTGATAGATTTTAATAGCAGAACTCTCCAAAGGATGATGTCACCATACTGCAAAATTGTTGAAGTTTAGAGTCGCCGTTCTACTGCATGTCCCAGCCCAAAGGAGAAGGATCGGATCTCCAAACCCAGGGTGGAAACCTTTACTGTGCATAACTGGTACTGGTGCACAAGGGCACACGCTGTAAAAGCTGCTCATGAACGTTTTGTTTTCAAGCTAAAAAAATAAAATAAAATAACACCATCAACCCACTGACAGCTGAAAATGAACCTCCTGGCACATAATGCTGCTCATCTGTGCTTTCCCCACACCCCGTACCTATTTATACCCAAGACAGCAGCACCCACTTCAAGAATGGGGTTTTTCTTGCTTTCATCAGAGCAAATCAGGAATAACCTCACTAAAGCCAACACTACTACACTGATGAAAAAATTAATCAGCAATGAACTCACACCCTGGGATTTTCTCAAAAATTTGACAGATCTGTTAGTACTGAATTCTCAATCTGCCCTAGTTACCAGATGCGAGTTGGAAGGGCATTGAAAGGACAATAGATGTGCTGATATCTCCTAACTAAAGTTATAACATATTCTGACAAAAGTAACATTTCTGAGATATTCCAAAGCAAGAAAACTCCCTTGAATCTGAATTTGAATATATTTTTTTCAGAATTGCCTTTTTCTTTCTTCTTTAGCTCCCACAGCTGAGTTCCCAAATGCAAGTTGTTCATTGTCAATAAACACTGTGCAAATACACGTAAATAAAGGGGATCAGCAGAATGAGCTGCTTGCAGTTACTGCCTTATCCACGAGAGAGCACAGTAACCTGAGCACATCCCCAGCCTTTAGTAAATGCCTCGTGTACGTACAGAGCACTGTATAACTCAAAAATTATAATTAAAATGTCTTAGCTCCTGTATTTATAGTAACATTTAAACTACTGCGCTTTCTTGAAGTCAGAGTCATTTACTTGAGAACAGCACACTTTACGGTGAACAGATCTTTGAAAATGTACCATGGGGATATGGCACAGCCACATGTAACTCAATATATGTCAACAGCTGTAAAAATATTGGTAGGAGAAGGGAAGGAAAAGCCATGAGCACAGATCAAGTGCCCTGTCTCTCACATCTGACTGTTTTCAGATTCTCCCTCACTCTTCTCCTCCCCGCCCCCCCAAATAATTGGGCAATTTTGGTGCAAGCTGTCATAAAAGCCAAGGCTTCTTTGAGGTTGAATGATCAAAAAGGTTATAAATGAAAATGATTTCAATGTTGGAGGCCTAGTGAGTGACCAAGGCACTTTCTGTAGCAGAAGGGTTTGTTCTAATCTTACCAACTGCACGCTTTCGTCAGAGCATATTCCTAGGGAGTTCACAGCTCCCCAGGGCGAAGCTACAGTAAATTCTGACTAATCCCCTCTGCATACAAATGAGCCCCTGGTAAGAGAAACTGCAGGGTGAGGCAGCTTATACACAGCACTGATTCTTCAGGTCTGCACCTTCAGCAAAGCAAACAAAATGGCACTATATTTTTTTCCTTCAATGGGACAAGCTTTCTGAAAAATAAAGCCTTAAATCCTAAAATGCAGGACAAGCTAAGGAAAGAGGGAAAGAGCACAGAGAAAAAACAATGCCTCTCCTCTCCTTTGCCCAGGCAGTGGGGTAAACATGCAGTATCACTCCTTCAAAACATTAATGAATTTAAACTTCTGCTTTGCTAAGAGAGTGGTGGTTTTGGACTAAAATTTCATGTAAAAGGAACATGGGACAAGATAAAATATTTACTAGCCTATTATAAAATAGCAGGATCGAACCCTGCACTTCCATTGGCTAGCCTCACTGTATTGAAATACTATACAGCACCAAGTCATTTATATTCATTCCCTGGCATTTCAAGGGATCTCTAAATGTTAAATTCTGCACCTATTGCTGCTTTAAAAGTCTTAAGCATTTCTCAGTGCAAGATGTGATTAATTTTTCCAGCTGCGCATTATTTAATCACAGAGCATATATTTGGTATAATTATTAACTCTTGACAACATGGGATACTCCTGTTTCACAAAATTCCTTGGAAGCAACGGGGTGTACTGCAGTGAGGTTGGCTGTTGGCAGTACCTACCCAGCAGTGCTGGGGAACAGAAGAGGAAGGGGCTACAGAGTCATCCCCTCTAGATGTGGGAGCACTCTGCTCTTCCAGGGGTATGGAAGTGCTTTGGGCACTCTGCACGCTCTGGGACACAATGCAGAGAGCTCTCAGCAAGAATCACTTCGAGCTTTTCTCTCTGCAGACCTTCAGAAAGTTGCCTCTGTTTTGGATATATATAGAGCCTGGGATGTTCACCCTCTGCAGCCATTTAAATACAACTAAACTGAGATACCATTCTAAAACCTTGCAGATGGTTTTATAAGATGCAATTTTCATGTATTCACATGAGTTATGGGGTCAAGATGTAGACCAGTTCGATTTTATAGTCTCAGATCTGGTGGTTTTTGGAGACAATTCTGCAAGCTCTAAAGACATCTGAATACTCTACAATTCAACCTTAAAAGTCCTGGTTTAGATTCCTCCTTAACATTAAGCTTCTAAGCTAATAATTTTCTAATGATGTTTTGTGCTTAAAATTGATTCATTTGAACCTTGCAGCTTACCCTAAAACTTATTAGCTAAAGTAAATGCTCTTATACAGTGTTGTGGTATTAAGAAATAATCTAATCAACCAAACCCAAAATGTTGGCTGAGGAAACGTTGCTGAATAGCCAATCCAACAGAGCCTTAACATGCCACAGGGATGGATCTGCACCAAGCCTCCACTGTGCTTCACAGCCAGCACAACCCTTGGAGAGCAAGTGAGCAGCAGGCACTGCAAACCCCAGCACCTCTTTCCAGCTGCGCTCCTGGATGCCCTGGAGGAGAGGATGGGAGAGCTTGCAGATAAACCCCTCCTGAGCTCCAGACTGGGCTTCTGATATGTCCCACACACCTCACCAACCTCCCTCTACCTTTTTGGTGGTGAGAGGAGACAGAAGCCTTGCTGCAGTTTAAAAAGAAAACCAACAAAACCAACAAAAAAACGACAAAACATTTTAAAGTAGCAGCACTCCCACTTCCTTGCCACGAGACAATATTACATGTTTTGCACTGTGCTTGAGCCATAAGGAATTGCAGTCTATAAAAGGCACCACTGCACTGAAGGGGGGACTATGTACCACTCCATGGAAAAGAAGTCTCCCATCGCAATCAGGAAAGTGTGTTATAGGGATGACCTTCTGACACAAAGCACAAACCTATCAGTTTGCCACTTTTACTTGCTTCTGGTATTTATCTCTTCTGCACTCCCAACTCGTCTTTTAATTAGACAAACTCTCATGGAAGTCAACAAGAGTTTTGTCTGACTGAGAGCTGGGTTTAAGCATAATTGGATCAGAATTCCAGGGGTGACAATGAATAAAATGCAGTTCTAGATAGGCACCAAAACTGCAGAATCTTCGTAGTTTTAAAATTAAGCGTTCTGAGGGGAGGGCTGCAGCGGAGGCTTCACCATCTTCCCCAGGAGGAAATGCTCAGTTCTTCCATACACAGATATCAAGGCATGCCAGCACCCAGACACAGGAGCCAGAAAAGGATGAAGAATAATAGTTATTCAAAGGCATAACTCGATGGCACGTGATTAGTGAGTTCAACAGCAATTCTGACATACTGCTGAGATTCCCAGGCAAGTAGAGATCAGTGTCATAACACACCTACAAGACATGGGCAGGCATAACGTTTAAAGGAGAAGCTAATGCTAACACTTACGGTGTGAAGGAGGGTTCCTTTTATTTCTTTCCATTTATTAAGTAGACTAAGGACCAAATAGTGAAACAGCCCAGAACACAATGTCAAAGTGTGGCAGCTTTAGCCAAGAGTGTTCCACCACAGGGCTAAGAAACAAAGCTGCTGTGGAACAGAACTGTGCAGCAGCAAACACCACGCAGTACACGTTACAACTATGCTTTGCAAGAATGTACACATTTTAAATCCTGACAAAATAAATAAGGCTCCTAAGTGACCCATATGGCGAGTTTTCCTTTAAAAAGGCAGGAGTTACTGAAAGCCAAGTTCTTGCTGCCGAATTCCTGGACACAGTTTCCAACTATTCCAATCAAGCAGCTCTGTGGTTGGGCTGGGATTTCAAACTTGCCACAGTATGAAGTCCAGTTTGGGCTATATTCCCTTCCCTCTCTCAGCTTGATGAAGGCTTCCCCGCAAAATCAAAAGGCTTACTGTCAAGTTTTCGATTGGTCTGGGCTTCATGCTATCATATGTGTGGTGATGGCAAGGAATATGAATGCGGCTCTGGCTCCACCATGGGGCCTTGAGGTTTCGTCCAATTCATCCAGGGACCTTATGAAAGTAGAGCGGGTCTCTTTTCATGTATATTCCGACTGCTGAAATTCCCTAGATGCACTGCAGTGTGCAAACGCGGTGTAAGAAAGAACAATAGCTTGAGAAAAACTGAGGCAAGTCTGCTGAGTATGCTTAAGATAAACCAGCCAAGCTAATGTAAAAAAACCTGACAGACACTCTTCTGCATTCATAGCTTAATGAAAATAAAACCTCTCAGAAGTGGAGAAAGCTTTGGCATTCCAGCAAATATAAAACTGCCATGTTAACTTATAAAAATTGATGCATGTCTCGAAAATGTAAATACATAATATTCAGACCCTCATGTGTTCAGATCAGATTAGATAGCTAGAAATATTCCAAACCTTAACAAAATAAAATAAAAACCACAACAAAACTCACAAAAATCCTCCCCGCAAAATATCATGAACACCTTGATTCTGTTTGCTCACCGATTCATTCACCTATAACTGTCCACATTAGGAAGTTAACTGATAACTACAGTTTACTAAGTGATGCAGATTACAGGATATCATTCCTAAACTGATTGAGGAAAAAAAAATCCCTAAAAACTCAACCTATTATTTAAGTAACAGCTACTAAAATAGAAAAATTTTGTTAGGCTGTTTCTTTTGGTTTTTTTAAAGTTGTTATGATTGCTCACAATATACTACAACGCTCCTTTCTGGAAGAGCAACAGAATGGTAACAAGCTTCATTTCCACTAACGGTGATATTCTGGGGTTCAGACCTATAATGCATTTTTGCTGCACTATATATACTTTAATTTTCCTACCATAAAATTTGCAATATATGCATTTGTTGCAACTATGTTTACTAAGAACATTCATCACACTGATTTCAAAATCACAAGTAAAAAATAATGCTCAATATTTAGCACTTAATAATTTAGATATTTAGCTCTTTACAAGTGCTTAATACATTTTTATGCCAACACTGGATAGCTTTGTAACCTTGTTCTACAAACAGCAGGAAGTCTTGCTAGTCCTGTTTTTCAAGGGCTGGTAGAGGTGACTTACTTGACTCTACCAGAGGCCAAATGCACATATGTGCCCTGCATTCACCAAGGAGAGAATACTGAGTTAACACTTATTCCACATAGACTAGGAAGTTCAACACACACAATCCTTATTTGCCACTGCTCGGTGATTCACAGCAATAGCCAAGTGGAAAGCTTTCTCTTGGAGTTACTTCCCCTGTACTTAAGGGATGATTACTGAATTTGCATTAGCTCTAGTTGGACGCACAAGTAAAAACCATCTTTTACTACAGTCAATATGAATAAATAACATGAAATAACAGGATCTGTGTGAACATGGACACAGTCCCATAGAGGAGTATCACCTCCAAGGTGTATATATTAAGAACTATCACACTACAATGAGTTCATGAGTCAAACTTTAGATCTAAGGTCTCAAAGAAAATTACAATTTCTGTTTTAAGTGTTCTGGGAAGATTACTGATCCTGGAACACAGCGTTTACTGTACACACTACAAACACATCTCACTAGTTTACAATGCATTTTAACTCATTATATACACTCATTTATATCCAAAGTTATCCCAAATTTCTATACAAAAAATAGGTTTACATATGCCAGCATTAATGCTGGATGATGCTGGAAAATGTTGAATAGTTTGAGATAAGCAAAGGAAAAAGAACCAGCCACCTATAACATCAGCCTAATTAATTACTGATAGCTATTTTTTAGCTGAAGAATACAAGTTCTTTATTTTAGAGTCCTTTCCCAAATGAGACTGTTACTTCAGTAACCAAGAAATTACCCAGAGTTTTCTTATTGCTTTCATTGGTATCATGATAAATCCTCATGGTATACTTTGCTTTCTACTCTGATTCTTTCCTTTCTGCCAAGCTGGAAATTCATTATGCACCATACATGAGAAAGCAAGCAAGAGGGCATACTTTCAAATTCATATCATACATATCTGATAAGAACTGAAACACTGTATCTGAACTCTAACAAATTATTCATACCACACACTATATACAGCCAAAAGTCAGTATTTTAAACAAATATTTTTGAATATTTTATTTTAAATGAACCAGAGGTAAATCTGGCTTGGGCACTTGCAGGCAACACTGCGAGATAAACAGTCAGTTTACAAGTGAGGAACAGGGACAAAGCTGTGGTAGCTGTACAGGCAAGTTAAATGAAAAATGGGTAAAAAGTCCTCAGAAGCCAAAGTATGTCAATGTGATAATATAATTAATTCATGTCCTTCGCTCAGTTTTTCATGAATGACCCTCTTGCATTAAAAATTGAGAAGCCACTTGGAAGCTGGCATGCACCAAGGACAAGCAAGCTGCTCTTGGTCATGGAAGTGGAGACCAAAAGATACCAGTTCATTTATGCTACTGGGATGAGACACGGTCAAACAAACGTGCTCGTGCACCAGAAGTAACAAATTGGGTGCAGGGGTGAGCATCAGCCTGGTGTTGAGTGCAGCACTTCCATCCACAGGGTAGAGGGGTGGGCAGCTCAGGGATCACCTGTGCTCACAAGATTTCTTGAGCCTGCCATGCTAGTGGGGACCACCTCTCCCATGGTAAAGACATACTGGGAAATCCAGAACAGGCCAGAAAGATGTCTGTGCTTTAAATACCTCTCTGCTAACTGCAGATTTCTATGAGCATGCTCCCTTGGGAATCAGCCATGCTTTGAGGTCAATATCAGCAAAAAGCAATTGTGTGAGCTGGTCAGTCTCTCGCTCAGACATGCAACAGTTCAAGAATATTTGTATTGTTTATTTTTTCAGGGAGTGAGACAAGTACAGAAAAAAAAAAGTATTATTTTTACAGTGTCACTGAGTAACAGCCTTTGACTGGACATGCCCCTTCTTGATCCTTGAAAATTGCCTCCCTACCTTCCCAAGTGTCAGGCTGTTGAGGCTGAAACCACTGCACAACTGAACTCCTGCCTATATTTGATTAATAACCAGATGCCTTATTTTAAAATATAACTTTTCTTTAAGTTACATCCTTTTCTTCAGTTTTCAGTTGGAAACTTGGCCTAAATGACAGCTGTGTAGGCCTCACCCCAGCTCGGCTCAGCAGGAGCTCTAATGTACTTCATTCTGGGGCTGGGAGCTGCTTTTAATCTATCAGCACGACTCCGCAGCTGCTGTAAGCTAGCTGAAAATTGTCTGCATACACAGGGTTTAAAATTTTGTAACCCTTTTGGTGCAACTCCTGTTTAGGCAGGAACTTAGAAATACAGCCACCAAGGTCTCTGGAGAGCTAGAGGAAAGCTCGAGACAACAGGCTGCGGGGCTCGGAGGGCATGCCAGAAACCTCGGCACAGATTAGGAGTTTTCCTGAGTTCACAAGTTCAAATACCAATTTCCAGTAACTGTTTGAATGGATTTAGCCTTATTGTAAGTCTGACAATCAGACTACAAGCCAGGCAACTAAACATTTCTGCTTTATGCTGGAGATCTTCAGCAATTAAAAACATCTCTGTGTATTTTTAATAGTGATAGGTCTGTATTTTGCTCTGTCTCTCATTTACAGCTTTTAAGAAACTGAACAAACACTACGTTCTCTTCCAAGAAAGCCTGCTGCAGAGCACTTACTCCACATAAACAAGACAAACTTCAAATACTCATAAAGTAAAATGCAACTGTGTAGAAGTGTTAAATCTGCTACTGCCATCAACAAAAACTACACACAGTACAGTAACCCGGCGTCATCTATTCCACTGGGACTTGGAGAGGACGGATATGAAACTATTGCCAAATATTTACACTTACAATTCTTACAAAATATCCGGAGTCCCTGGAGGATTAAACATAATCTCACATGTCAACAACCACCAACAACAAAAACTTTAAATATGGCTGCAACGTGTTTTCACAAAACTTTACTGTGATCACTGTTAAAAAGTTGCTTGTTTTTTCTGTTTTGTAGAAAAGGGTCAGCAAATCATGGTACTGCTGATCTGCCAGTGCTGGCTGTGAGTGGCTGCCAGGCAGTTCTACCATGCCTGCCCAGAAGCTCAGGCTCAGCAATTGCCCCTCTGTGGCAGGGATGCTGCTGGCTGGCCCCACAATCGTTTCAAGCAGGGCAGGCCCCGTGGTTAAGCACCGAAGGCTCACTGAACATTTTTATCAATTTGGGCCAGAAGATAGGGCAGCAGCAAACAACCAGAAGTTAAAACACATGAAGTGGAGCTCTGCAGAAAGGAATCCCAGAAAGCTCCAGCAGCCTCACCGAGGGAACAGTCTCTTTCCTGCCTGCCCACAAGCACGTTTCATTTGAATACACAAGGGCTGAAACTGCTCCTTCTTTTCTGATATGCTGGAAGGGGCTCAGTATGGAAGGTTTCAAGTATCTGTACAGAGCACAAGCAGTTTCATAGGGCTGCTGCTCAACATGGCCCTCCTGCCAGACCCGAGCCAGTGCAGGCTCCCCAGGATGTGGTAGTGACCCTCCCACAGAGCAAGCTGCACGTACATGCGGAACAGTTTTCAAATATCTCAAGTAATTTAAGTTCTGAATAATTTTATGGAGACTTTCATTAGCACGTCTCCTAACTGAGGAATATACCCATGCCAATTTTCCACCTTTAAGCACTGCAGACATACAATAAAACCAAAATAGTAAAAATGAGAAGACCTATTCCACCATCTTGTAATTACTGCTTCTCCTATGAAAAAGCCTATTGCTATGTATTTTAAACAGTTAAGCACAGAACTGGAGAGCAGAAACCTGGCGTCTGGGGCCTTATCTGCTGCAGGATGCCCATAAGGAGATCTCTTTCCAAGGAGGAGGTGCCACAGCCCTGGACTGGCAGCTGTGTGGTCCTCATGGACACTCCGTGTGTTTTGGCAGTGTCATCCTACACAGATTCTAGGGGCTGCCGTATTTGAACTGACTGCTTTTTTTTGAATTTGCTAACTTCTTTTCTTCCTCACCCAGTGTGTTAATTGCCCTTCTCCCCTGAGGTCACTTGGGTTTGCCTTTGTGCCAAATCCTTTTGTTTCTGTTGGTGGTCTATTTGGCCTGGTTGAACCTTTATCCTTGACTTTAATTTATTGTGTGATTTCATTGTGCAGTGCTTGCAGACTGGGCAACTGGCCCACTATGAAGGTATTAAATTCTATACAGTTATGTGCACGTGTACACAAACACACACCTCTTTCCTGCAGCTCCCTTCCTTCCGCAGCCATCTGCAATGGAACAGGGTCCTGCACTGGGGAAACTCTGCCTTAGCTCCTCTGTTTTAATGACTGTAATCCACAAGGAGCAGTAAAAACAGCCAGCGCAGTGCCCAGTCCCTCAGCTGCCAAATGTACACCACGCTCCAGGAAAAGAAGCTAGGAAGGTAACATTGCCTGAAATTCACCTCTGGTCCACATGCTCAATAAAAAAATCACCTGTAAGTGCCCACCAGCTTTTGGTAGGGGCCAGAGGAAAAAAAAAAACAACACAACAAAACCCTGAAATCAAAGGCCAATTCCAGAATCTCAGATTCCTAGAAGAATTGATACAACAGCAGCTGTATCTCTTTCATTTGAGTAATTATCATATAATTAAGTGCATGAATTACAAGAGAGCCAAGGCATTAAATTAAAATATTTAATGCTTGTAAATCTGAAAATGATTACTGTGCTGATGTGCAGCTACCGAACAGTGAAGCTAATGGCACCACGACAGCACCACCAGCCTCCCATTATTCTGCTGTAGCTTAGAGAAGGCATGAGAATTTTGGAAATCCTTTGCTGAGGAGGAAAATTACCTTCGATTTTTTATACCTAGCAACTGATCCTTAGGAATGGTGTGCCTAAATACTGAAAGCAAGGGAGTAAAGGACAAAGAAATCTCTGAGCTAAAATGTAATGTTTTATCTCACAGATGCACAGAGAGAATTAAAAATGGAAACGTCTTGTTGAGAATCTTACACAGGGCTGAACAGAGGAACTATTCCCAGCATTTTCTTTACAGTGGGTCACTTTTCATTATCCAAATTTAGCTTCATCCAAGCTCAGTCAGCAGTTTGCAGAATGGGACTTTTAGTAATTCAAATAAAACTGATAACCAGAGATCTCTACTCAAGGCATTTTCATAAGTAGAAACTGACAGAAGAAATCCTTGACACTGCAAAGTCTAGTTCCTAAGATTTGGGGGCAAACTGCACTTCCCTGAAAAAAAGAGGTGTTATGTTAAAATTCTTTTCTGAAGCTCACAAAAGCCTATTCATGTTCCTTCTGCATGTCACTTCTGTTTGCCTAAATAAGCCAGGAGTGGACATTGCCTTAGCCCAAGAGAGATCCATAGGCGGTACAGGAGCTGGGCTTGTGCCAAATCCCTGCGGGTGTCCAGGTGCTGAGACAATTTCAGGGACATTTCCAGGCTGGAGATGCCCTCCTGCATCCTCGCTGCAGGACCAGCCCCAGGGGAGAGGCCAGGCCAGGCCCTCGGGCAGCTCTGCCTCCTGCCGCGGGCTGGTGCCATCCTCCGCAGCAAGGGCACGGACACGGCCTCGGTCAGTCCTCGGCTGGGGAGACACAGCACAGCATTTCAGCTCTCCTATCTACACCGCTGTTCTAAAAGTTGAAAAACAACCAATAAACCCAACATGCATTTGGCTGGTATTTCACTGTAGAATCCCTTTGTGTCACAGGAACACAACTGCCACGAACTGCAACAAATGCAGTGCTCACAGTACCCTGGAATGGAGGATTAATGGCTTCAGGCAGTCTGGGAGGTCACGGCTGAGGGAGGAGGCAGAATTCGTGGTTAGCCCTCCTCTCTTCAAGGTCACACCCACCTCCTGAGAATAAATGGCTACGGCTGTACACTGGGGATTGTGTATAAAACATATATATATATACATACACACACACACAAATCAGCAGAAAAAAACTATGAAGACATAAAAGTTGCATCTATGGACACTATAAAGAGGACAAGTTATCTAATTTAAATGAGCTGCCACTACCTCTTACAGGAGTAACAAAGGATGGCAGCCCTTTTGGAACATGAGCTTACAATCATTATTCCCCCAAAAAGCAATAGTGTAGGCATTTGTTATCTAAGTGACTGCTTCGAAGATGTTCCAGTATTTCTGACCAGGGCTCTTCCTGAAACCCCCAAAGTCACCAATAACTGGGCACTTAGCAGCCCTAGTAAGCTATAGCTTTTAATTAAAATGGAGAAAGGTGATTCCTAACTTAGCGACCAAATGAATGGCTTTTAATTACAGCATCTGGAAAAAGGGAACGTTACTTTCAAAGTGTTGCCTAAAGGACATTTAATATTCTCTTTAAGCATAAAGTGGTGTAGAAATAGATCTAATGAGAAGGTTCAATTTCTTTTCTTGACAATGTTCACCTCCTGCTCCAATGCCCTGCCTATCACAGAAAAAAGTCTGCATATTTTTTCTGGGCTCATCTCTCACTTATGTCTCCTATAACCTGGAATGACAGCAACAGAAATCAGTGACGGGGGTGAGTCCCTGCCTAGGTGTTGTAATGAACAACACAGAGGACTCTGGCCCATGCCTGTGAAGATGTCTGTTTGCGAGGTTGTTGGAAGGTCACATTGTGGCCTTGGTTCTGGGAAAAGGATGCATCTCCTCTCAATTGTCAAGTGATACTCCCTGTTACAAAAGTTGAACCGTGGAAGACATTCATACCGTTACAAACACTTCAGGTATGTAGATAGCCTAATAACTCGTGTAGTAATCTCCAAAGCACCCGACTTTCATGTGCCAAATACTTTATCATCACAAGGTGGTAATAAGAAATAGCCACAAGGGAAGAGTAACCTTTTCCTAGTGGTAAGGAAGCCAGGATTTCAGAGTTACTATGTAATTAATTCACTTTTCAGGAATCAAAACACCCTAAAGCAAAAACAAGTTCAACAGACTTGTAATAACATACTATTGTAGTGTTAAGCCCTCTTATTCCTCAACAAAAATCTATCCTTTCACTTCATCTCAACTGTGAAATCCTTGACCCATGCTGTAACCATCTCCTGCCTTAAATAGAGCATTTTCCTCTGCCTTGGTCTCCTTGTGTCTTGGTTTTCCATCCTGTGGTGGGGTCCAGCTGCTCACACTAAGACAACTTCACTGTCTGGCTCTAAGTCCAAGATTCTCCCACATGGTAATCCTTCCTAGATTTGTTTTGTTTCACATATTTCAAGTTCAGATTCTTCTAAACTTTGCAGTTCAGTTTCTTCTAAACTTTGAACAATTTCTTGCTAAGCACACCTTGGCCCCAGGTGTGTATGTTGGTACTGGCTTCCTGCTTGGCTTCCTTAGGGCTGCCCCAAGCCTTCAGCAAAAATAACCTCAGTGAAGTGGGGGAAATCCAACCTGTATGAAATCAGGGTAGGACACACCAGGGTGGGTCACCTGCCCCAAGAGACACACCCCTGAGCCCCCTGTGCAGCTCTCCATCACCTTCTGCAAACACCTACAAACTGTGCACAGCCCTGCACCTTCACGTGCTGCACCCAGAGTGCTCTCCCAGGTGCTCTGGTTGCCCACATGCCTGGCAGGGTGGATGTTTATGATGCTGTGTGAAAATATCAAACACAGAAATGCTCAATGTACTTCAAAGTATATACTGTGATTACAGGACACTTTTTAAAGCAGCTCACTCCCAGGTAGAGCAGAAGCTGTAAGTTAATTTTCAGCATGGAATTTTCAGCAGGAAGGTGAGATTAAACCTGTTTATTCTGGCAAAACTTTAAAAGGCTGCTTCCTTTATTTTGTTGTATTTTCTAAAAAAAAAAAGTTATTTGTATGTTAATAAACATCAACACTGACTAGTTATAATTATATATAAACAAGCTGATAACTAAAAGCTGAGCTGACAAATAATGTAATTTGATACATAGTTGGGTTTATACACAATATTTTTTAAGTTGGCCCTGTTCAGTGATGTATCAATTGAGAAAAAATACAAATGTTACTGAGAACATTTTTGCAATCATGGGAACCAGGAGAAGGCTAAGAAGTTGAAAAGATTATGCAAGTTCAACAATTTTTGATACAGAGCAGAAGCTATACTTGGGTTTCATTTCCCTTTTCATCAAAAAGTTATTTTCTCCCACTTTACAATAGACCACCATTTATGTGGTCTATTTTATAAAATCCCAGATATTGTTTTCTGATTCTGTATTCAGTGAGCATGTGCAGGCACAGAGTCAACAAGGGACCACAACTGACATTGCAGTGCGGGTAGAGGAGCAATTGTGGAAAGGTTACCAGTGACACACAGAGACAAGAGGTGAATTTACCAGTTGTCCTGATGGACAGCCTTAATTTGGGCAATTATATCCTGTTCGATATGGATAAACACTGCAAATCATCCTAATTTTAAGTCAGAAGAGGAGACTGGGGCAGCATGGATAAACTATCTATGCATATAGCACAATATATGTTCCACTTTGTAGCAGCATACATAAAATACAACGTAAACTGTCTGCCTGCAGAAGAGTTTAGGTCACGTGCCACAGTGAAATCGGTTGTGGTTTTATTGTTGCATACTCAGTGAGCACTTCAAGCACTAAAGCAAACCATGGGTCACTCCCAGGGACCAGACCCTGCTAACCCAGTTTGTTTGTTTGGACAGAGGTATCTGCGGTTTGAACACAGCCACGGACTGATTGCACTTCAAAAAACAACTGAAATTTTGCCATTAATTTTGAGAGGAAAGTTTGAAGGTACATCTACAGAGGAGTACACAGCCTTGTTAATGCTGAAAGAACTTCAGGTAAGCAGCTGTGAAGGATCAAGAATTCCCCACAGGGCAGATCAACACTGCACATCCTCGTGCACTAAATATTGTCACTGCAGTCATGCCACAACCCCTCTGGTCCTGGTGCACAGCTCGGCAGGTACAGGGGCCCCAGTGTAAGCTGGGTGCTGCTGCCCACACACCGTGTGGCTCGGTGCCACTCATCTCCCCATCATCAGCCTCAGCGCTGCTCTCTGCAGCCCTTCTCCCTCAGACACAAGTTTTCTGCCCAGCCACACTTCCCTACACCAAAGCAAACCAACCCCACACGTCCTGGGAGAGCCGTTCTCGCCCTGCCACTCAGAGCTGCCCAGGCTGCAGAGAGCAGAGACCCGAACCCCGGCAGAGAGGGCGAGCAGCTCCTCCTGGCTTCGCACCTTCCCGCGGGAAGCCGAGCCTGCCGCGAGGTGCAGGTGACCATTCCAACCCTCCCGTGAGCCAAGGAACTCCCCAGGGCTCGTCTCCTCTGTTTTGCTCTGCTCTGCCCGCTGCCCGCCCCGCGCCGCCGGTGCGCTGTGCAGCGGCTGCTGCGCCAGCTCCTGCCCCCAACGCCCTCACAACAGCTGTGGGCCTAATTATCAAAATAACATTTTAATAGTCTCATAACTGAGCTCCCTTCCAAACATGCCAGTGGAGAGGCTGCAAGGATTCTTTTAACATCTTCAGCTAAACTTACTAATAGGCTGCATTTAAGTGATTAGGCTGTCCTAATGCGTGCCATTTACTGCTGGAGCCATCCCTCCCACCTCAAATTGCCATTTGCCGTCTCTCATTTCCTAAGTGACTCTATTATCTGCCAGAGCATCGAGGTGGTCAGCGCTCCCACACACCAGACCTCCGAGGAAAGCAGAATACCAGGAAATTATTGTGAAGGCAGCATTCCTGCCTCTCATTATCTTCTTTTTCTTCTTTTTAAAGGGACTAATATATTGGTACCCAATCAGCACTCCCAAGGAAGTGAATGTGCTAAGTGTACTTACGCAAATTATTTAAGATCACTAGGGGTTTACTTGCTTTTAACACTTAAAAGAAAAAAAAGAAGAAAAGAAAGATTTTCTATGACAAGCATTAGTTTCCTTTTTTACTACCTTCACAACTGAACCATTTCTTGCTTTGTAAAATAATTCTAAAGGGACTCCAAACTAGTATTTAGCTGCCAAGTTAACTTTTCTGTACAAACTCCACAGTAAAAGGTGAACACACATCAAAACAGTGCTGTGATTTCTCCTTAGCCATTTATTCAGCAAACTTTCCTTCCCATTTACCACTTTTTAACATTTCTTTTCATACCATTGTTACTGGAGTTGGGCAAATATTTATTCTTCATACAAAATTTAATTATAATTTTCAGGAAAGTGATGAGTTCATCCAGGTCTCCCTCCCTCCTCAACGATTTCTTTGAACTACTGCCTTTTAAAAGAAATGCAAATACATGTATATTCATCTTTGTCTACCATATCTCACACTGAGGTTTCTCACAAGTCTGAAGAAGGTATGGCAAGGCACTTATTTCTATGAACATGAGGATCTGCAATGGAAAAGAAAAACTTTAGAAAGTGTCTTTGTAGCCATCCAAATAAAGTCCTAACTGCACTAAGATCTTTCAGTTGATTTTGATGGGATCAGGCTTTTATTTCCTCTCACGACAGTAAATCTCTACCTATGTCCGTTATTCTCCTCATGTCCATTCGGCAAGAGGGTCAGTCTGTTCTGCCCAGAGAACATTCATTACTGGCCAAGATGAGACACCTCACTGCAACCAAAGCGCTGTTTTTACTCAGTTTTACAGCAGAGTTAAGAAAGGCTTTGGGTTGTTGCATTAATTATCCACGGTCACCCAGCGTATAGATCTGCAGGCTGCCCCCTCCCCGTTAGGCAAGTGAACCATTTGTTGGTTAGTCAAATTCATTTTGGTTGGTCTGGAAAAATCTGCTCGTCCGTGTTCCGTCTGCTGTGCAGCGAGCCGAGGCCGCTGTCCACCCAGCAGATGGAGGAGCGAAGCGCCGGCGTCCGCAGATGGAGCCTCTGTACCCTGCCCTTGCTAAACCCACCCGGGAGATGACCCACTAAGAGAGCCAAATATCTCTAATTTGTCTTTACCACGATTTCTTGTTGGCCTTCCTTATGCTTTAGTAGAGAGCGCAAGCAATTAAAGCGCAATAAAAAAAATAAAAATAAAATTCATGGAACAGCATTACTCTGGCCACAGGCTGTAAACTCCCAAACACAAGTCCAAAGGGAGCACTTCCTGCAAGCCTGCAGTGGTGTCAGAGGTGATGCCCTCGTGTCACAGGACCACGGGCCACGTGCACACAAAGGTGTGGACCCATAGGTGTGGCTGCCAGTAACACGCTGCATAGAGCCAAGGCTCAAACTGCACCACAATCAAAATATTTATTCTAATATAGAAAAATTGAATATAGACCTTTTTCTTCACTGATGTTCTTTATGTATTACAGCCTAACAATATCTTTAGAAATCCCAAGATGATCAGCAAATCCAGGGAGATTTAAAATATATTTTCGTATTAAAATAGTCAAGGATGTAGGTGACACATTGTGGCCCCATGTAATTTAAGTGTGATAGATTTAAAGATAAAAAGCTCTTTGCAGTCTGTTGCAGAGTGGGCCAGATTCCCATTCCAATTACAGGGACATAAACCCAGACTAAAAATGCTGACTTCTGAATGTTGGAGTTACTCCAGATTTACATTGGGTGTAACAGATTCAAACACAAGTCGTTGTGTTCAAGTCTCCTTCTCTCTGAATGAAATCTTTATCTATGCCTTACAAATACATTGAAAAGCTGGTGCATGGTTCTCCTACTTCAAGCTGTCCAAATCTTCTAATTAAAAAGAATGAGCACAGCTTTAAAAAGGACATTCCTCGTCCTTTCTTCATCACAATATTATCTTCAAAACTAGAATATTAAGGAAAGAGAAGCCAAGGTTTTTAAGGTTTTAACAGTCTGTGCTCCAGGGGAAAACAGGCACTCAGCTACGACTGAAATTGCTTCACAACGTGTGCTTCTGGGCCTGTGTTATCCTCACTCCACAGATGAGCAGAAAATATAGTTTGTTTCTCTTTTTTTTTCCCCCTGGTTTGGCATCTGTGGCTCACTTAATGCTCCTGGATCCTGCAATGTTCTCAGGGAGAGACAAAGAGCGCTGGCTGAATATTTTACTGGAGAAAAAAAACCCTACTCCTGTCTTCTGTAAGTGTGCTTCATGCATCCTTAAAATGACCCCTTATAGAGATCATGTGAAAGAAAATAAAACCACAGCCTTTTTGTTCAAAAAAAAGCAGAATCTTTAGGGTCAATCACTTCCCTTCAAGGAGCCAAGATCAGTGCTTCATTTCAAAACTCATCAAAACAAACCATCTATCATTAAAATATTAACTTATTTCTTAAAATACTACAAAAGATGCATTCTCCTGCCCACCTGCTGGCAGGATGGATGCCCTGGGCCAGCCTGCACATGGCCCCTTTCCACCACCAGCCTCCTCTCCCTCCTCATCCTCCTGCCAGCCTGGTGCACAATGCACCCTCCAGCCCTGTGCCACTCAGAAGTGCTTGGAGTTATAAACCATGGGCAGCTGTAATTCCTCATCCACATCTGCATTTAAGAAAGGAAAGGCAATTGCTTAATCTAGAGCTGAAACCCTGAAATAAGGGTTGAACAATACATGCTGCTGGTACACAGCGAGCAGCTGGGACTCTGCGTAGGTAATTTGGACTTAGTGGCCCAAATTTCACCAAGTTATTCAGCAGCTAGCTGACCACCTGCAATTCACAGCTTTGCTGTGGGCAGACAGCAGTGCAGGGGCTGAAAATAGCACGGCCACAAGGCCTGGGCACATACTGTGATCCTTCCGAGCCCCCAAGCACTAAAACAATCTGAAACCCAAAGGCAGTCTTCTCACCAAGATGACACTTGAGCATCCAGGTTCACATCTGTTCACTGAGTAATCATCTCATGATATGTTCTCATTGTACAGGCAGAACTCCTACAGACTTCAGTGCTCTCTGTCCAAAGTAGAAATGTATTTAACTACATTATTTGCCAATGAATTTATATTTATTATCAGCTCTTATAGGTATTTGCATTTCTGGTTAAGTGATATGCTGTCTTGCCCATAATGCTCTTGTTTTTAGCTCACCTCTAAGTGCATGGAGGAACTCAGTCAAGTAAAAAATTCTGCAAAAACACCAGCTGGCCAGTGAAACAACTAACACAAAGAAATGGAAAGCTGGTGATGAACTTCTGTGGTGGATGTTGAAGCAATGGTCTAGTTTCAGTATAGTTTTCATCTCAGGGAGAAGGGGCGTGGGTTTTGACCCTGCTCAAGGATAACACATATTAGATGGCAATGCTAAGATCAGTCCATTGCTCACATGAAGCCCTGTGCTGAGCACCATCCCTGCATGACCCCCCAGCACTGACCACTGTGGACTCCCACTCTGCCCCAGCTCCTACAGACCCAAGTCAGGGGTTATGTGCTGCCAAGCGAGGCTATCGATGGGCACGCTGCTAAACAAAAGCCTGCCACTGAACAAAACCCATTTCCTT